>LUCG01275384.1:0-10816 GCA_001633085.1 Carthamus tinctorius | reverse complement strand
CCATTTCTTCTTCTTGATTTCTCTATCAAATCCTCTATTTGTTTGATTATTTGGGACCAACAATATTGTATTTTAAACGAGTAACCATTATAAGTTAGTAATTAAATACATTAACTAAATTTTATGACAAATTCAAAGCTACATGTCCTTTAATCAGAGTACAAAAAAGCTTCCATTAAAATAATGTGTGTTTTTGTCCAGAATAATGTCACATGTACTTAAATGCATAATTTTAATTTGAATAAAATTCATGATTAAACGTTTTTCTTAAAATAAAATAAATTATTTATTCTTATGATTATGTGGTCATTATAGCATGAGTAAATAGAATCTTTTTTACATTCTCTGCAAGTTGTCTGTGACGGTTCCCTGTAACTTTTACCTTTCCTTTGCCGTGTGGATATCTATGAATGTCCATTCACGTATTTTCCGGAAAAAAAACTATTTTTTGAGGAATTACATTTTTGTTCCCATAGTTTCTCATTTTAACAAAAATGGACCCTACAATTATTTTACTCCACATTACCCCCTATCATATGCAAGTATTTCAGATTTTCTCCCTTTTATTAAAGATCGCTGTGTTTTTTCCTATTAGCTCGAGCTAAATGAGGTTCTTTTTCCGCTATTTTTAATTTGTAACAAAAAATAACTTAAACGTCTCTCTCTCCTTCTATTTTTTGCCTTCTCTGGTTAGCTTTCTCCCCTTTTGTTAACAAACCTACTTTAGCCACCTGTTTCTATATCTCGCTATCTCTTTCTTTACCAAGACAAATCATGGTCATGATTACCTCTACATTTCATTGCCACCATCTACAATCAAAATCCACAATCACCGGTCGCCCTCATATCCACTTTTCTTTTAACTTTCTAGCCATGCACCAATTTTGCATCCGTATTTTCTCTCATTGATCCAGAGTTATTGAGGGAAGAATAAAGTGAAGGTAATCTAACATACATCACTATCTTACGTCCTCGAATTGGACTCATGCTTTATTTCAAAAACATTTATGAGCAATGGAAAATAAATGAATATTCGAAGCATGTTGGATTCCCCAAAGTTTAGTTTTTTATTTAATGGGGTTAAGTTTAAAGATGATTTAGGTTTTTTTTTACTTTTTGATTTTATGGGGGTGATTTTGCTACAAAATTTCATATTCTCTCTCCCTTTCTTCTCTCCGTCTAAAGCTCTCAAACATAGGTCGGTAGTTTCTTGGTAGCTTATGTAAGTTGCAAACAACTTTGTTGCTAGCGGAGTCTCTCTTTCTTCCACCCTCCCTCTCTCTTCTCTACAAGATGGAATTCTGTGTGTTGAGAGGGTTGAGACCGGGTTGCAAAGTGGGATTAGCGTATTTTAGGATAGTCGTAGGGGCGTAGCCAAGATTTTGGTTTAGAGGGAGCGACAAATATGAATAACATAAGTTAAAAAATGGTAAATATAAACCTTTTCAATTTAGCAAAATAAGTAAACAACAATCAAATAATTTTGAAAAACTAACAAATACAGCTTCAATAATGACCTCAACGAGTTTTCATTTTTTGAAATTTATCTATAATATTTTCATTGTCTACCTCATTAAAACATCTTTTTCAATAAAAGAAATCAAGCAATCGTTTCCCCATTCTATTTCACAACCTATTCTTCACAATGTTCATAGTTGAAAACGTTCTCTTCACAATGTTGTAGTCACAATAGGTATCCCAGAATTCTAATTTGTAACCATGAGTTAGCAGGAAGATCGGCTAAATTGATTTCCATACAGCTTTGTTTACAATTATCAAAATTATTCTTATTTGTCATAGATGATGAATCACATGTTTTTCTCTTTAGTAAATATTTATCCATGGCTATTAAATGTTAAATCAGTTAATGTATAAAAAACTGAAATCAAACACTTAACAAGTAACAAACCAACAATAATCAATAAAGAATCCATTTCAAAAGGCCTAACTTAAAAACAATCTTAATTAATGATAAACAAGTTTATTTTCAATAAAACACAACTTAAATTTAGCATTTAGCGAGTTAATAAACATTAATAATAGTTAATAAACAAATAAATAACTTATCATGACAAATCACAAGCAGAAAATCATACATACAAAAACAAATACCTAACTGATTTTAAATTTGCAATGGGGTAGAAAAGGTCGGAGGTTGAGGAGGCTGCAGGCTAGGGGAAGACGAATATAATTTTAGGGGTGAGCATTACTGGGTACCCGCCTATTTTTCATGAAACCGGAACCGGCAGTTCCTGAAATGAAGTAACCGGAATCGTAACCGTCAATACCGGTTCTTCATATGTTGGAACCGCTCTCGAAACCGCCGGGAACCGGTTCTGGTACCGTGTACCTGGTCTCAATTTTTTTAAAACAATTCCTACAATTAAAATGTAATAACTACCAAGATTAAGCAATGCGTATGATAAAATATAAGGTACCAACTAAAGATGTAATAATCCAAAAAGTTATCGGTTAAATCAATGGAAATCGATGGAATAATATGTAACTGTGATAATTATAAAATTTTATATGTAAATGTATTTAGATGAAATCGTATTATGATTAATAAATTTGTGCAGATTAAATGTTGAATCAATGGAAATCGATGGAAGAAGAATGATATTGCATATGTATCAATATATTAATGCACCATTACCTCTTTTTTACTTTCTACCACCAAAATCCAATTTACAAGAGCAAAAGAATGGTGAATGGAATCGGTCCCAACAGGTAACGGTTCCAAACACTTGAGAACCGGAATCGGAACTCGTCTTGATCGGTTCCATGTTTTAGGAATCGGAACCGGAACCTGTCACATCGGTTCCGATTCCAGAACCAGTGGTTCCGAGACGGTTCTAGCTCCAAAAACAGATACCCAATTTCGATGCACACCCCTAGAACATATGGTGAACGAAAATTTATAAAAAACCCCTTTTTTATGACTTCAAAGACCATAATCCCACTTAGAGACATGGAATATGTTGGCCATGTCTCCAAGACAAAGCCCTATAAATTAAATGCCCACTAATAAAAATATAATAGTTATTTTTGCAGCCCATCAATTATATAGTATTAGAAAACTATTAGGCCATCCACCAGATAAGCCTTGAACCCAATGAATTCAATTGACACATCAACTTTCCACTACCTTATCCAAACCAAGCCAAACTATCCATTATGGTTTACCCTACCCAACCCAATCCAATTTTACCCACACTTTTATCTCATTAAATAATATAAAATAAAAGANGTCGCTCTCGGCTTGGAGAAACCGAAGCCAATCAACTCGATGGAGACGGGATGGTGTTGCCGAAGCAACCCGACAAAACCAAGGGAAGCCGAAGCCTCTAGCCGAAGCCATAGCGGATGGCCTTATATCAAAAAAGCAATTCTAAATCACAAGATTAGCATTTGCAACCCCTTGTGATAAGATGGCTCCGCCACTGGATAGTGGTAATATCTTAGGAGTTTATTATTCTATGTGCCTTGAATTTGTTTCACATGCACATTAGATGGACATCTTCTTGAGCCTTCGTTATAAACACCACGATGGAGTGGCAATAGTCTATGAACAGTACTTTGCAAAATTCGTTGTCTATGTTTGGTACATTTGGATATATTTGAGCCTTTACGGAGATTTAGTACTTTATCCTTAAATTTCTTATTTATGTTAATTGAGAGAGAATTCAGTAGACCATAAGGTCTAACCCTTGTATTTCAAACGTAAACCATTTTTAGGTAAGGGTAATGTTACAAGTTCCTCTAAAAGGAAGGAGAATATGTGATGCTCCTAGAGAAGTCTTGACTTAGAGAGTTTTGCTTAGTTTATCTTTTGACATGTAATAATTCTCAGGTGTAGATGTGTTTACCCACTGAAAGACTTCGAGATGTATTGATTACTTTGATTTGATTTATAGTGGTGGGTTGTTTTGACTATATTTCCATATTATTGATTTATTGTTGTTTTCTAATTGTAGGCTGTTACAGTTTCATAAAACCATACATATTTGTGTAGTGCTAAGCCAAAAACTTTTCGGATTGAGCACAAATACCAAAACATTCACCAAAAACTAGTACAATCTAGGGATAATACCAAAATGTACCTTAAAATGCTACTAAGTATGACTGGATTGGACCAATTACAAGGAATAATACTAGTTGTATAATCGGACGTAATTTGTTGGGTCTGAAATCTCTAAGTATGGTTAGTACTACTAGACTAACATACTTATTGCTGCTATTGCCTTTGGAGTTGAAGTGATTACTACTGTTGGTACAAAGGGAAGCTACTACTGCTGATGTTAATTACTACTGCTAAGATTGAAGAAGTTACTACTGCTACTTATGGATAATACTGCTGGTTAGTAGTACTGTTGGTTACTACTGCCAGTTAGTACTGCTTGTTGATGAGAAGATTACTACTGTTGAATGCG
Organism: Carthamus tinctorius; assembly: GCA_001633085.1. Classification (NCBI taxonomy): domain Eukaryota; kingdom Viridiplantae; phylum Streptophyta; class Magnoliopsida; order Asterales; family Asteraceae; genus Carthamus; species Carthamus tinctorius. The sequence continues at coordinate 6,383 of LUCG01275384.1, read as the reverse complement.
ATAAGGAATGAAAATTACTTGGAGCGAAAGATCAGAGATTGAAGATAATTATGAAGCAGATTCTAATGAAGATTTACTTTCATTTTCATAGTTATCTTGTAATGTGTATATATAGTCAATAGTTCTAGTCTTTAATAGAGAGAGTTTTTTAAGAGAGTATCTATCGTGCAATTAGAATTTAGCCTCAAGATTGTTTTCCTTGCATTAGAGAAGTTTTGGACATCTGCTGAATCTGTTCAACAGATTGGGGCTTGATTTGTAATCATACGATTGATGTTCAATACAAACTTGTGATTTGAATTCATTGTATATTCTTTAAATTGTTTACTAGAGTTACTCCGTAAATTCTTTAAACAATATATCTGAGTTGTGAAATTCTTAACTTAGAATTTCGATCCTGTCACGTGGTATCAGAGCTTTGAAACTCAGATATCAAGAAATCACCATGGAAGGACATGACAGTGTTCTTGTTTCAAAAGTTCCCATGCTCAATCCCAATGAGTGACATGTGAAAAATTAGGATCAGGAAATACATCCTTCTCACAGACTATTCAATGTGGGATATCAACACCAATTCTGTAATTGTGCTGATGCAAAGATTCTTTGGAATGCTTTGGAAAAGAGGTTTTCAGGGACAAAGAGCACCAAGAGAAATCAAAAGGCAATTCTCAAGCAACAATATGAGAACTTTGTGTCTACCAAGAATGAGTCAATGACTCAAACTTTTGACAGGTTCAACAAGTTGATTGGAGAGTTGGCTACTGTTAGTGTAAAGATGGATCAAGATGATGTCAACAGAAAATTTCTCAGGTCTCTTGGAGAAGGATGGACTATGTACACAGTCTCATTCAGACAGAATGACAATCTTGAAGATAAGGAATTGGATGATCTTTACAATGATCTAAGGGTGTTTGAAGTTGAGGTTGAAGCAAAGAAGAGGCCAACAGGATACACTCACAATGCTGCCTTACTTCCTTCAACTAATGATTCTGATGCTAATGGAGAGTCAGTTATTGCTGCCTTTGGATCAAAGCAAGATGGCTCAAGTGATTGTGTACTAGAAGCTTTTCTTGCAAGTCATGCAAAGTCCGCTCTGACTAATGATGATTTGGAACAGATCAATGCAGATGATCTTGAAGAGATGGACATCAAATGACAGATGGCAATGCTCACCATGAGAATCAAAAGATTCATCAAAAGGACTGGAAGAAACAATTTTGCCATGAAAAGAGAAGATGGTGTTGGATTTGACAAATCCAAGGTAGAATGTTACAAGTGTCATGAGCTAGGACACTTTGCAAGAAAATGCAGAGGAGGAGGATCAAATCAGTACTATAGTGGAAATCAGCAATCAAATCCATCCAAATTCAACAACAGGAATGCCAATGTGAACTCATCTCAAGCTCTTGTATCTCAAGAATGCATGGGGTTTGACTGGAGTGATCAAGCTGAAGAAGCAATTCCCTTAGAGGTAAAAACTAAACTTTTCTATAAAGCTTGTCTTGAAATTGTTAAAAAGTACAGGGATCACAACCAAGACATGTGTGATAGTATTAAGAGGCTAGAACAGAGTAGGAGAGAGTCTAGTTTGATTATAGTGAACCTTGAAGAGCAAATTAAGGCTTATCAAGCCAATGAACTTCAATTTCAATATGATCAAAACTATTGGAAGTGGGAGAAGAAAAAGATAGAACTTAAGTGGTCAAAAACCAGAGAGGAACTAGAGAAAGTTAGGAGTGAACTAGAAGAGGCAAAATCAGACCTTGAGAAGTTTTCCAATGCCTCTATAGCAATGGAAGCCATTCTTAAATCCCAAGTCCATGATAAACTTAAAAGAGGAATAGGTTACAACAACACTCCACCACCATATAACAACAATTACATCCCACCCACCACAGACCTCTTAGAAAGATTAGACATGAAGGATTTACAAGAAGGTTTACTGAGATAGATCCCTTAGACAAGGCCATTGTTGGAGATGATTATGAAGAGTCTGAGCATGAGAAGAGTATGTTTGAGACCAATGATGTTCAAAAGGAAATTCCTTTTGAAAATCATATTCTTACCAACAAAAAGGAAGGAAGACATTTTGCTGAGAATAAGAAAGCTGAGTCCTCTAAGAAAGGAAAAGAAAAAGTGCAGGGAGTTCATTACGTGCAAACTACAGTTGTAAATCCCTATACCTGTCAACAGAATAAGCCCCAAGTCAATGATAAAACAAGGGGAAATCAGAGAAAAAGAAATCAACAGTGGGCACAAAAACAAGGGATTGATCTAAAGAAAATCAATAGATCAAAGCCTTGTTTTATTTGTTGCAAGTTAAATCATTTGGCTAAGCACTGTTATTTCAATCCTGTTAACCAAAGAGTAAATTTTTAAAATAAAACTTTTAACTCTTCTGGTAACAGATTTTCAAAAATGAACCACATGGCTAAGAGTGTGAGAACTGCCTCAAAGAAAACTCATACCACTAAGTCTCACATTCAAAATAAGTTTGCTAAACTAAAAAGGAATTTTCAAAGAAAAAAGGTAGAAAAGAAAGCAAACAAATTTGTCAAAATTTGGGTACCAAAAGCAGCATTATCTGTTAGTACTGCTAACTTCAATAGTACTGCTAACAGAGTTAGTACTGCTTTTGGAAATACTACTGCTAGTTTAGTTAATAATGCTAGTAAAGTTACTATTGCTAACTCTAATAGTACTGCTAACTCGGTTAGTAATACTAACCAGGTTAGTACTGCTACAAATGTAAGTACAGTCAAGCCCAAAATTGTGACAAAGTACTCTAGCCATGTAGTTCAAAACTTGGATCATCAACTCAAGACAAAGCTCGCTGAAGTGAATTATGTTGATGATAAAGGGATACCCAAGACCATCTTGGCTTGGCTTCCCTCAAGACACTAACTGTTTCATTTTATGTGCAGAGCAATCAATAGAAGAGGAAGAATATTTGGCATATTGATAGTGGTTGCTCTAGGCACATGACAGGTAACATATCATTTCTTCAGAACTTTAAAAGATTTGATGGAGGACATGTTGCTTTTGGAGATAATCAACAGGGAGGTAAGATTAGTGGCGAAGGTATCATTTCTAAAGGTAATATGACCTTTGAAGATGTATTCTATGTTGAGCAATTGAGATACAACCTGTTAAGTGTATCACATGTATGTGACAAGAAACATAGTATATTATTTAATGACTCTGAGTGCATTATCTTTGCTCCAGGTTTCAAGGTAGTTGATGAAAATATGATACTGTTAAGAACACCTTGGAAGGACAATGTTTATCATTTGGACTTAGAAGATGTTTCATCAAATTCATCTCTAAATTGTTTGTTTTCAAAAGCTTCTTCAAAAGAATCATCACTTTGGCACAGAAGGATGTGTCACATGAATTTCAAAAGCATGAACAAACTTGTTAAAAATAACCTTGTAAGAGGTTTGCCACAAAAACAGTTTTCATGTGATGATCATTGTGTTGCTTGTCTTAAAGGTAAACAACACAACACTTCTCATAAGTCCAAAGAAATAAACACGATCTCATCACCTCTTCAGTTACTGCATATGGACCTTTTTGACCCTACAAATGTGATGAGTATTGGCAAGAAATCCTACTGTTTAGTCATTGTTGATGATTACTCATGATTCACTTGGGTTTTCTTTTTAAGAACAAAGGATGAGACAAGTGGATTGATCAAATCTTTTGTCACTAGACTAGAAAATCAATCTAATCTAAGAGTAAAAGTCATAAGATCTGATAATGGAACTGAGTTCAAGAACAGTGAACTAAACAGCTTTTGTGAGGAAAAAGGTATTGAGAGACAATTTAGTGCTCCTAGAACTCCTTAGCAGAATGGTGTTGCTGAAAGGAGAAATAGGACACTGATTGAGGCTGCTAGATCTTTGTTAGCTGATTCAAAACTTCCATTTACATTTTGGGCAGAAGCAGTTAATACTGCTTGCTATGTGCAAAACAAACTTTTAGTAGTCAAATCTCAAGGCAAGACTCCGTATGAACTTTTCAAAAAGAAAAAGCCCTTCATAGGATTCTTTAAACCATTAGGATGTCCTTGCACAATTCTCAATACCAAATCTCATTTAGGAAAGTTTGAAAGCAAATCAAAGGATGGATTTCTTGTTGGTTACTCTTCTCAAAGCAAAGCTTTTAGAGTTTTCAATAGCTCTACTAGGATTATTAAGGAAAGTGGCAATGTGCAAATGCAATGAGAACACACCAAATCTACCTGGTAATGGTCCTGGTTGGCTATTTGACATTGTTTCACTAACTAACACTTTGAGTATGAGTGATGCAATTTCTACAGGATCAAATAAAGAACAGGTTATGGAATCAAAACAACAGTTTGTAATGTTTCCTATACCCACAATTGATCCAATTGAATTCTGCACTTCTGATGATAAGGATCAAGAAAGAGAAGCAGAGTTAGAAAAGGACCAAACAACAGATTTGGAGCATTCTTCTGAGCCAATTCAGCTAGAACAATCTAAGGATGATGTAGTTGGAAGTTCACATCATTCAGAATCATCACAATTGAATGAAGAGTCACTAGAGCAGAATGACACAAATTTAGATGTGAATCTCTCAGAGGAGCTAGTTCATCAAACAAGGACTCAAAAGAATCACCCTTCTACTTTGGTGATAGGAGATATGACATGTCCCATGCTCACAAGAAAGCATAGTAAAGCAGAAGTACATAAGAATACTCATACTGGATTATTGTCATGCTTTCTGTCACAGAATGAACCTAAGAAGGCTTATGATACAATGAAAGATCCAAGCTGGATAGAGGCTATGCAAGAGGAATTGTTGCAGTTTGTGCTTTAAAATGTATGGGATTTGGTAGATTTGCCTAAAGGTCATAGGGGAATTGGTACCAAATGGATCTTTAGAAACAAAAAGGATGAGAGAGGGATAATGATCAAGAACAAAGCAAGATTGGTAGCTCAAGGGTATACTCAGGAAGAGGGTCTTGATTATGATGAAGTGTTTGCACCAGTGGCGAGGATTGAGGCAATTAGACTGTTTTTAGCCTTTGCTTCTTTCAAGAATTTCAAAGTCTATCAGGTGGATGTGAAGAATGTTTTTCTCTATGAGAAAATTGATGAAGAAGTGTATGTTTGTTAGCCTCCAGGATTTGAAGATCCTAAATTTCCTGACAAAGTGTACAAGTTGAAGAAAGCTTTGTATGGACTTAATCAAGCTCCAAGGGCATGGTATGACACTTTGTCTACCTATCTCTTGGAAAATGGGTTTGAAAGATAAATCATTGACAAGACTCTGTTCATCAAAAGAGAGAAGCATGAAGTTTTGCTTGTGAAAATCTATGTAGATGATATCATCTTTGGATCCACCAAAGATAGTCCCTGCAAGGAATTTGTGTAACACCCTTTTTCTAAAAATCCAAACTTAACGAAAAAGTAACCATAAACAAATCTCTTCAACCAAAAATACTTTAATTGCGGAAGCTTGTCCATAGACCATTTTATTCAAAAACCAATTTGTAAAAGAAGTCATGAAATACCATCCAATTCATGTATCCGAGTAGTAAAAAGAAACATAGTTCATATCAATCCCAAACTTGACTATAACATGTTCAACCAACAAAATGTTCATCATTTAAAAAAAACAACCATAATTCTCCAATTCCTTCATGCTACAACTGAACTGCTGAATCGCCGGACCCTCATACGGAAGTCGTTTCTTTTCCCTTCAAGGACGTACCTGCCACTGAAAGAGTAAACAACAACGGGGTAAGCATAAAACTTAGTGAGCACACACACCTAAACCAATTACCATCATGCATACACAATCACAATTACATAGTAATCACATACATGCAATGTCTGCCCTTCCTTATGACTCAATACCATCAAAGAAGAAATATGACACTGGTACCAGGCATCTGCCTTTTAATATCTTCCCTAGGGGTATCACTACAACCGTAGGTACTATCATGCCTTTTTACATGCCAACACATACACATAACCACACATGCATCATAATCACATAAACATAACCATAGGTGGATAGGTAGAGTACTCACCTGACGGGATGATCAACAAAACAAGCTCTCTCACAAGTAATATAATCACCTCATACCACCTAATCACAAACACATGCATACACATATCAAGCATAGCCCAAAAATGGGTTCCTATCTCGTTCCCGACTCTTTATCCCGAAATGACATAGCTACCCTCGCTCAATTTCTACCAAACTTCCCAAAACACCATGTTTCACCATCCCTTAGTGGACTATAAACAAAAGAACCCCAAACGAAACCATTTGCAAAAAGTGCATAACGGCGACAGCGGCATCGGTGGCTCGCCAGCGGGTCCCCACCCGCGGCTCACCCGCCGATACCC
>LUCG01275361.1:0-15741 GCA_001633085.1 Carthamus tinctorius | reverse complement strand
TAGTACTAAACTTTGAGTTGAAAGGTGAAAAGAAAATTTTAAATTTTATTGGAAATTTTAGAGTGTTACAGATTATCCAGATGTGTAATAATAAATTTACAGGGGAAAGCTATATAGGCTCTTGACTATTAAAAGAACATTAGAACATATACCGAATTTAGTGGCTAGCTTTCTGGAATATTAAGGCACTGGATAAAAGAAAACACCAAAGATTTCCTCAAGTAGAGCTAATCAAAAGCATAACGGTTTGTTGGCTTCTGGCCAAACCAACACCTATTAAAGCAATTGGTGATAGTTCATTCCCTCCCCAATTGCAAAGATACCATACAAAATGGTTTAGCACATCCAACATTTATGATTAGTAAAATAATTTTTGGCTCTCAAATATTTAGTTAATTAGATTTCCTTAGTTAGTTCCAAAATTAGCTTTTCATGCTTAAGAGAGATTGTGAATATAAAAATAATGAACTACTTCATCAACTTATGAGAATCTCATGTGTTTTTTTATGTATTTTGTTGTCGAATGATATTTATTATGTATTTAGTTTTTCTTTTTATCTTTTTGATGAATTCTACATCATAAATTAACATAAAAGAAACAGGCTAAATAGGTTTGTGTTTGGTAATATTGAGAAGACGAGTAGGGGTAACTTAAACACATAGACATATAATAGAAATCTACCTTTTCAAGTAGATCAGCATATTCTTGTAGTTAACGATGATCCTGATTAAGATGAAAAATATTTTGAGCTTACCATAAGTTCAGCCACTGGTATCTTCACCTTTGAAAGCATGATCTCATAGTCATATGCCTGTATATGCTCAATCTGCATAAAATATGAAACATCAACCAATGTTGCATTCAAAGGTGGTTTGAACTCTTTCCCTTTGCCACTTTATCACAACTTGTCACTGGAGTCTTCATGAACAAAAACTCTTTCAGACAGGATAGCATTATCGTCATTGAACTTTAACGATATTACAGGTAACTCTGGAAATTATGACAGCAAACAAATAAACAATAACCCAAGTAATTGCCAACCTCAACCGTGAGCATAGCTACAAGATGCTTATAGATATATGTTCATTGCACGGAAGTGAGAAGGAAAATTATTTTACCAGTTGTACTCCTTCGGGTTTATTCACTGCTCGGGGTTTTGCTTTGGCCTTTTTGGAATTCGGGGTTGTTGATGAGAAAAGATGTTCAAGTTCCGACATATCAATATCCGACACCCTAATGCACACAAACAATAAAAATATCAAAAAGGAATAACTTAGTATGAGAATCATCCTTCTTCAAGAAAAGAAAGAACCACCTTGCAGCTTCACCAGATTTTTGTACTTCAGCCCACAAGCTTCCTTGTGCTACTGTCTTTAACTTTAACCAACGCAAAGGCTTCAGCTGCTTCTTTGTTGATTGACTCTTCACAACAGTTGTCCTTGATAGTATAAGCCCTTTAGGTGTAAGAGGTGGGGGAGATGAAGTAGACACACTAGGTCCTATTGAAAGAGATGGTGGTGAATAGATCAAAATTATATGAGGTGGCATGGAGAAAGATTTTGTACAGCCACACAAGGATGCTTGCGATTCAGGTGGTGACCATGTTGACGATGATAATTGGCTCTCTGCCTTGTGTGTACCAACTTCTGTGCCACATCTCTTTAACTTGCTTTCTGACATTGCTTTATCCTGATTCCTTTTAGGAAACATTTGAAGTAAATTGCTAGCTTCAGTCGTTTGATGATCCAACATTTCATGGACGATATCTGACAAAGCCATCTCGTGGAGCCTATTCAAAGCAGCATTATTTTTAGGAACAAGCCAATTCACACTGCTAAACATATCTTGAACTTCAGCAAGTGCTTCCGTTGGGAGCCCCACCTCGCCAAAACAAGACAAATCTACTGGAACCATAGAAGCTGCAGAGTCCATTTCGGAGAAAAGAAGCTTCATACGATAAAAATCACTTGCTTAGATATAAATATGTAGTGCGTAAGTATGCATGTATGAAAACTAATGTGAATGCTTATGTTGGGAGGTATGCTATAAAAAAAGTTAAACATCAAGAAAAATACCTTAGTTAGAAGGTTCTTAGAAATATATGTTCATTGCATGCAAGTGAGAAGGAAAATTATTTTACCAGTTGTACTTCTTCGTGTTTATTTGTTGATGAGAAGAGAGGTTCATGTTCCAACATATCAATCTCCGGTGCCCTAATGCACATGAAGAATAAAAACATCAAAAAAGAAAAACTTAGTATGAGAGTCATCCTTCTTCAAGAAAAGAAAGAACCACCTTGCAACTTCACCACATTTTTCGGCTTCAGCCCACAAGCTTCCTTGTGCTGCTCTATTTAACCTTAACCAACACAAAGGCTTCAGCTTCTTTGCTGAAGGTGGGGGAGATCGAGCAGACACACTGGGTCCTTTAGAAAAAGATGGTGGTGAACAGGTAAAATTTATATGAGGTGGCATGGAGATAGATTTTGTACAACCATGCAAGCATGCTTGTAATTCAGCAGACACTGGTAATTGGCCATCTGCCTTATGCATATCAGATTCTGTGCTAGATCTCTTTAACTTGCTTTTCGATGATGTAATGCTTTCTTTATCCTGATCCTTTTTAGGAAGCTTTTGAAGTAAATTGCCAGCTTCAGTCATTTGGTGATCCAATATTTCGTGAACAATATCTGACAAAGCCATCTCATGGAGCCTATTCAAAGCACCATTATTTTTAGGAACAAGACAATTCACACTGCTAAATATTTCTTGAACTTCAACAAATGCTTCCTTTGGGAGCCCCTCCTCCTTAAAACAAGACAAACCTACTGGAACCATAGAAGCTGCAGCGTCCATTTCGGAGAAAAGAAGCTTCAGCCGATAAAAATCACTTGCTTAGATATAAATATATAGTGCATAAGTATGCATGCATGAAACTAATGTGAATCCTTATGTTGGGAGGTATGCTATAAAACAAGTTAACATCAAGAAAAATACCTCAGTACTGAAGTCCTTAGGAAATTGATCCTTAGCATCCCATCGTAAGTCAATTTCATCACGATTAAACATCAACATATTTGATTTGATAAATGCTGTGTTGAAGACGGCACGATACATCATCTTTTCAGGTCCTGTATCATCATGTAAGCTAATACACTCCAGCACAATGTCACCTTGAATATGACAATTAATATCAATTTTAACCGCTTCACCTTCTGCCTGCAAATCATGGAAAAAGGTTGAAATTTATGAACAGACCAAAGGCAGGTATGTAACATGCATTCAAACATGTAGAAGAAAATGTTACTTCTAGTTGAGCTATTAGAAGTAAAAAGAACTGAGAAGATAAATGTAGCAGCAGGTTAACATGTCACAAGAGATGATGCATTAACAGAATGAAATATTTATTTTAGGCATTAATTAAAACACATTCTGCAGATTCAACATGCAAGTTCTTCCCCATATTTTGTTTAGAATAGATCTAAGAAATACTCTTCAGAATTTATCAGCGCTATGCACGATTGCTTCACTATGAACAAAGAGTCCATCTGATATACAATAACTGCCTTGATGCTTGGAAGATGAAGACCATGCTTGTGTATTTGTCAGGTAAGTAAAGGGTTGTTAAGATGCATAAAAAATGGTCATTTTGATACATAGTATATCGAACTACTAACACGTTTATCAAGTCTATTTGTTCCTCAATTGAATTCTTCTCCATCAAGTGTATTTGTTCCTCAATAGAAATGCTTCAGTTCTTTTGTATAAGAATGGCATATTCTTAAACAGTTACCAAAACTTAAAAGTTATCGCCATACCCTAGAGTGCAATAACCAAAACACAAAGAGCATCACCATTTGCAACATCAAAATTGTACACATTAGGCCATTTGCAGGGGACCAAATCCTCACAAAGGAGAAGCCCTTGCAATACGGTATATGTTTTATCCACATCACATGATGCACAAATCTGAGGCAAGTTTAGTTTGCAAACCTCTTTAAAGGTGTTGCTTTAAATAAATCATTGAAATATGCAGAACTTAGTGGACTGAGAATGTCTGGTGTTGCAATAACGTTATACTGAATCAAGATGACAACTAAAACACGATGAAGATGTACCAAGAAAACACAGGTGTTACTTATTACTGGCACCGATAATCGTTTAGAATAAAGAAATATAGCTTTGAAAACATAAGAAGGGCATGCAGACAAAAGGTAGCAATTCCACTTCTCAAAGCTGGCAATAAGACAATTTAGATAGAACAGTGGTCTTGCATACTATAATGAAGATAGGACATCTTACCTGATTGTAATATCGGACATTATTACTCCTTCTTGGGGCTGAGAACAGAAGTTTGGGGGTTTTATCAACTTGTAACAAAGGATCCCGTCCGTAAATCCTGATTATAGGGCAGCAACCCCCTTTTCCATCAAAATCAGGAATCATTCTGATTATCACACAATCTAAAGTGAGAGCTTTGTCCACTGGAGGCCATTCTGTCTCAGCAGTCCTCGATACATACTGCAAGTACCTCAACTGAGAAGGTACGGGATTCAGAGATGACATTATGGGTAATACTAACATATCACGAGGAACCTGCTTATGAACCATGTCCAGAGTCTTGAATTCACCAGTGCAATGTTTTCCGTAAAGCAAGAGAGTAGCCATCATGAAAGCCAAAACTGGCCAACCACCAGCCTTGGAATGCATTAGAAGAACATTGTATTGTCCAAGTGAGAGCCAGGTTTCACTCGATTTTAGAAAATGGTGGATCACCTCCAATGAGAGCAATGGGCAACCTTTATAGTCCCGAGGATAGTCCATTATAGTAATATCATATTTCGACAAAACATAGGCAATCCTGCTTGTTGTATCTCCCTCGAAAAAATTAAAAATCTTGATTGGTGATTCAGGGAAAGTGTCCTTGAAATGACTTATTATGTTGCCCACATATAGTTCATGCTCTTCTTGTCCCCAAGCTTCAGTGCTGAAACAGCAATCGAAGACTATACACCGAAAGGGCGCATCATCAAATATCGAAATCAAACAAGTTCAGTCTTGAATATATCCACATTTACAAAGAAACTGGACATGTATTGACAAGATGGAGCTGTGTACATAAGATGCTAGCATCTAATCTACACTTCCACAAGGGGAAAAACATACAGAAGCATGGCCTATATCATGAGAATATAACTTATAAAATATATGGACCCTGGACAATATATAGGCAATGTAATATTCTCCTAAGTCCATTACATTGTACCATCACAACATATGAAACCACATAAGCCATAATAATAAACAAAATGACCATTGGTTGGAAAGTCATTTTTTGTGGGATTAATTGAAAGCGAAACAACATTTATTTTTAACAGAGACGAGATTATCACCGCACTGGTTCAGAAGAACAAAAAAACACTACAAAATGTTCAACAACATAAACTCATTAATAGAACTACATATGATTTAGAGATGGTTCCCCAGCACAATTTTGCCTTGATGTTTTCAGTTTGTATTTCTAATTTTTTTCATTGTCTTCACTAGAGTTTTGAAACGTCCAATTATCACACTTCAGCATAATATTACAAGTTCATGACCACCCAATACTTTGAAAAGTAAAGTTCAACGATAAATCAATATTGTTACATCTATTTGTAGCAGCACTCAACTACCCAAAGTGTCATATTCCCAGAAATACTATATATATATATATAGAGAGAGAGAGAGAGAGAGAGAGAGTCTCTAGTTCATTTAGAAACCAGAATAAGAGTAAAAACAGTAAAAACTCATGGTTTCATAGCTTAAATCAACGAAAACTCTTCACGGAGTTGTTTAATATGATGCAAATGTTTCATATAATTCATTTTTTGGTGTTTTTTTGTAAAAATGACAAGGTTTTATAGGACTAAAAAAATACGTGAAACAGTTTCATAAGAATGAAAAAAGTGTATGAAACCTTTTTCATTTTCACATAAAAGAAAACCGAAATTTGACACAATTTTATCAAAAAATGAATTATATGAAACATTTGCATCATATTAAAGAACTCCATGAAGAGTTTTCATTGATTTAAGCCAAAAAACCATCGGTTTGTACAGTTTTTACTCTTATTTTGGTTTCTAAATGAACTCCCCCCCNNCTATATATATATATATATATATAAAGCAAGAACCACCAACAATGAAGTGGTATCCTCTAAACACCCAAATCCTAAATTTCTTTTTTCTCAATTTTAGCTTTTATTTAAATTGATGTAATTAAAGCAAATTTTTAATTCCAAACTATTCATCTCCTCCGCCTCTCTCTCTTTCTCTCAATCTCCAATTATATTTTACTTTCATATAAATCTATGGTTTTCTCTTCCTGGTACTGCAACCTCCTCTCTTCCTCTTTTCCCCAGTACTTTTTTTACTCGTGTTGGCATTTTGGTAATCTTTTGCAGGCACCGCAAAAAGCATTCAATCGTTCTTCTTGATTTTGGTTTACAATTTTGCCACTTTTAAGATGTTGAAAATAACAAGCTGATATTAGCATGTGAGTTTGGTTCGGAGAAATGAAATGCCTCATCTTTTTTTTTTGGACAAGGTTCATCTAGGCTTCGCCTAGATTACATCCTTGGCAATTTAGAAANAGGGGATTCGAACCTGGGGTGAATGGGATACCATCCACATCCCCACAGGCCTTACCGCTACGCCACAAGTCTTGTGGTTAAAATGCCTCATCTTTTGTTGCATATCTTTTACGAAATCTTTATAGCCGTTGGTATTAATATGGATGTACAAAGTTAATCAACTTCAACATAATTTACATCTAAAATCATGCTAATACAATGATACATTACATTTACATTAGTTGTCAATTAATGCACTATGTTTATCTCAACGTATATAAACATTTCCTAACAAAAAGAATTCGTCACCATGCCACACACTAGTTAATAGTAACACCTAAAACCTAGATAGAAGTGAAGTAATGCTAAAAGGAGAAAGGTTTATAAACAAAAGGGATGATGATATCACACGTATACATACATATCCATTAATGGAGCTCGAAAATGCGTAAAATAATTACCGTATATTCTTTCAAAGATCTCGAGAAGTCCATCAGGCAACAATTTCGGCAACAATGCCATCGGAATTCAATGATTCTGAAACCCTAGAAACGACAATAACGATAAATCCACCACCCTCTGTAGAACATATACATTTACATTGTGGTTTTGCGACGTGAATCGATGAGGTTTTGGTTAAATGATTGCTTCGATTTTGTGTTTTTAGGGGAAAAGCTTACGCCGGTGTTCTCGAATTCGGAAGGAAATCACAATTTCGTAAAAAGTAGTTTTGGGAAGAACACAGCTTAATGGTTTCGACCACAATCAGCATTCAGCATGGGCTATTCAGGTACACGAGCTTTCCGAAACAAGCGTATTGCAAAATGACCTTTTCTTTTTCTTATTCAATTTTACTTTACATTTTCTTTTATGATTATTTATCTTAATATGATAAATATTTAAAATGAAACACGAAAAAGTAGGGGATTAATAGTAAAATAAATGACTAATCATAAGGGTATTAACTGTAACTTCTAAATTTATAAACATTTTAACTTTTAATGTAAAAATATATGAACAAATTAATTCATATGTATTTTTAATATGATTAAAATCTAAAAATATTCGATATTGGACTCATTTTGAAGATATTTTCGAGACGATTATAATGGTATAATTTGTTAAAAATAAAAATAAAAATTTTAATACATTTTACACAATTTACATTATTTACGTTAATATAATAAGGGTGTAAAATGAAAAATGGAAAAATCAGATGGTAGAAGTAATTTAATTAAGTAACTGTAGGGATATAGAGTGTAAATTATGAATTGAAATTGAGGATATGGGAGAAAGCAGTTTCCAATTTATGCATCCTAGGGTTGTACTTAGGGCTTTAGAATGGGTAATATTGAAGAATTCAGTTTTCTTGAAAAAAACTAAATTAAAATTTTATATAAGTAGTATAGATTTAGAGTAAGGGGCACACTTATCCGAATAAGCACTTGTCAAGTTATGTTACCTTACCGGAAACATATGGTAAGGATCAAGAATCTTTATCCAGTAAGAGCGAAGACAAGGATGAAAGTGTTACTCGGTAAGTGAGGGTCGTCATCTCTTACCAAGGTTAGCACTTACCGGGTAAATTGTTGCATACGATACCGTTTTTGTGGACTAAAATGTTACCCGAAAAATAAGTGATAGTGTTGAATTTTGCTGGTAAATACTTACTCAAGTAAGCGTTTGATAAACGAGACCTTACAAGTTTGGCCCTATTGGTGACTACTCGTAGCTACTCTCGTTTCTCTAAAACTAATCACACGTTTTATCGTCATGGTTTTTATTTTGTTTTACTCTTGATTCCTTGAACTAAATTCTATTAAATATGTTTGTTTAACTCCTGGGGTGTTTTGATCTATTCTATATTTCTTTGTTTTCAATTAGAAAATAAATAAATAATATATTATTATATTAATAGGGTCAATTTTAAGGGAAAAACATATGAAGATTAATAAAAAGTGAGGAACACTTTATTAATCATTCATTTTGACAGTATGCACTTGTGTATACAAATAATTTGTAACAAAAACACGTACTTACGTATGTACATGTAAACGCAAGTAATTAAAAGTTTTTCTTTTTGTGATTGCTATGGTCTATGGGGATGGGTGTGTTACCAACATGTGCATACCATATAAATTATTTGTATGCATACCTGCATACCGTACAGATGAATAGTATAGTGTTACTTAGTTTTTCGTTCTTGCAGTTTTTATTTAAAGTTGGCCCTGTATGTGGGTGTATATACATAAGGAGACCTGTAATGGTGCCCATTGTGGCACGTGCCCCTGTATTGTTCTTTCGTCATAAGGAAATTAATTAGGTTTGTGAGAGTACAACCACATCGTTTTAGAATATACAACTATATTATTTTAACAAGGTAATTTTTTTCCCACTACCCTAACTAGTGATTTTACCGCACTTTGCCTTTGGATCGTCGTCTGATTGATTTTGCTTGTTCCTGAAATCGTACCTCATAATCAACAAAAAAACTGGAAAAAAGAGAACTATTGAAATCAACCATAAAAGAGCCTTGAATCGATACAAAAGAAAAACTTAAAAGTCACTCAAATCAAGCAAAGAAACTTTAAAAGTCTCTTAAAACAGTGGAATTTAGTTAAAAACACACCGGACGATACTAAATGTTGGTAAAAAGATTAAAAATTATATGAAAAAATATGGTGTCATCGTATGAAAGAACTTCTAGTCCTGCTCTTGTGCATGTGTGTGTGTGTGTATATATATATATTAGGGATCGTGTGAGAATAAAAGTCGTGGTTCGAAATCTTCTGAATTTTTAGATGAGTTGACTTTTTAATCTAACTTAATTTCTTTAAGCTATTCTTAGTACCTTCACTACATTCATCTACCTTTAATTATCTTCTACTTCATTATCTATCTTTATATTAAAGTTTATCTTCACTTTTAAGTCGTTTCACGAACTTTTACATATACGTAAATACGTAAATAATTTCACATTTATGAATTTGTTAAAGTAGAAGTCATAATAATAAAATTTGGTAAAGAAAGATAGTTGAATATAGATGAATGGATATGAAGGGGTTTTTTTTCTAACTTTCTCATCATAGCTCTAATTCCCACCGAATCCAACCCTATGCACACATATACCCACATAGGATCAAGTTCATGTGAGAACCACAAAAATTTTAAGAACGAATGAACGTGTATATAAAAATATGTATTTCGTTAGTAGATATATTCATCAATACATAGACCAAGGTGGTGTAAGCAAAAAAATATAGGTGAAAAAAGTAAGAAGAAATTTGGACCCTTGATCATCTTTGGTCTCACCTCCACCCATGAATTAGGCTTTTCATGGGAATAGAGCCCATTCGTGCTCATCTTCCTTTAGGGTTGATCCAAACGTAGAAATCCCTACAAACAACGCTCATTATGTATATTTAAAAAACAATCGAGATATTTACTAGAGATGATTAGGGACAAAATAGGAATATCATAAAATTTAAAAGTTTTACATGTACTATTGATTTTTATTTAATTCTTTTATGGTTGTATTTTTGAAAAACAATGACATCCTAGAAAAACTAAAAAAAGTTATAAGATCATATAAATTACTTCTCTTTCATTCTATGTTTTAAATTTACGAGTAATAATGTTAACCAAATTGCAGCTTTTGTCACCAATAATATAATATTAGAAAAATAGTATAAATAGCCATTTTTTTGGAACAAATTCGTCTTTTACTGTGCGTTTGGTACGTGGGACAGGACATGATAGGACGGGACAAAACTTATTGTCCCATGTTTGGCGTAGCATGGGACAGAACAGGAATTCACTGTCTCACGTTTGGCGCGACATGGAACAGAGACAAAAACTAGGACAAGGTGGGACAGCATGGGACAACATCAGCAACATATCAGCTTTCCACCATCTTACCAAAACCTTACCAATCCTTACCAATTCAACCACACCAATACCAATCTAAATAATTAATTAAAAAAATAAAAGAAAAAGAAAAGAAGAGAGAGTTAGAGAGAAAGGAGAGAGAGGGTGTGGGGGTACCGCTCGGTACCGATGCCCTGCTGATGCACGATGATGCCGGGTTGTGGATGGTCTAACTATTATATGACATATAAAATCGTCAAATAATATTTTTGGGGAACTTGTTTAGTTCTGTCCAGCCCAGTCCTAGGCGTACCAAACACAAAACAGCCATTTGTTCTGTCCAGTCATGTCATGTCCTGTCACGTCCAGTCATGTCCTGTCACGTCCAGTCCTGTCCTGTCCTGTCCAATCATGTCTGCATACCAAACGCTACCTTAGCCATTAGTTTTTCTTCAAAGTTATTAAAAAATTTGCTATCTCTACAGATACCTATTCCTTACTTTGCGGAGGAATCAAAAAGATAAAAAAAAGTTCTTAAACAGAGAATAATTTTTATAGTCATTTCAGAAAATCCCTTTAACCTCATACTCATTATCTCCCAAAAATTCACGTTATACCAACCAAGCCGCTATCCCGTGCTGTTAAAATAAATAGAGTTGATAGCGGCTCCATTGTTTTTTAATGTATGTATATGTATATACATGGTGAATCAACAGCTCTCCCCTGCCACTTATACCTTTTTTTTTCATATATATATATATGATTGCATGGTGAATCAACAACTGTCCCCTGCCACTTCCCTTTAATTTACCCATATATGATAGCGGCTCCTTATCATTATACTAGGCAGCATCTCAGCCATCCTTAGACGGCCCTCTGCCCACGGGTCTAAATTCTGATGATATTTCTTACGGCAGATGAAGAAACAATTACCATCTCGAATAAGTATTATACTTTTTGAACAACAAAATAGACTTTTATTACCAGAATCGAAAACAAATTACAGCGTAACTGATTACAAAGACCACTTAACAAACGAGACCAGGCACAAACATGGAAGCTAGTCCCGGAACGCCCACCCATCTTATGAGTAAGCCAGATCGTGCTACCAGAAAGAGAACTACAACAACTTGGACCTGCACCATACCGGGAGATCCGATTCAGATCTGATTCTCCTCAACGATCTCCTAGGCTGCAAAAAAATAGACTGTTATGAGCACTTGCAAACAGCTACTGCAATACCAAAACTGGAAAAGCAGGGGTCTGGAACACAACAAATGAGATGTTAACCACCGATCTCTTAGAATCTGATGTGATTATGTCTGCAGCGAGTCAAAGCAATCCTCCAACTCAGACCAAACTGCCCCTGATAAACAGCTGCAGAGGTCACCGAACAAGACCCCGCTGTCCGTGTACTGCTTTGCCTTGTGGCAAACCACAGATAAATGTAATCTTTGTTATCATAATCACGTGCAAAATTCATCAAAATAAATTTAAAAGAATTATTATGATTAATAATTAAAAAAGGGAAAAGAAAACTAAGAAGAGCTGTAGGGATCTTTTCATGTACAACTACAATCCTACATGTACTTGGAGTAGAAGGTTCTCAACTTCTCACATAAAGAACATAAAAGATCTGTATCATCACAGTAGCTCGGATGACTCGAGAAGGAAAACAAAAAACAAATAAATTAGCACAAATACCCTTTCTTTGTAGCATAAATACCCTTTCTTTATATCAGTTAGAATTCGCATGTGCAAAGCTCACAGGTAACTTAACAGATGGTTGGACACCTGATACATACGAGGGAGAGTACACATGACCCGGTTAATTCCATATTTCACCTGCGATGCAACAACAAAATATTATTCTTGACCAAGAGTATTACTGGATAGCTAAATTAATCTCTAAGGATGAGGTGAAAGAAGCATACTTGTATGGTATGAAGCAGATAAATTCAACCACATAAAAGTTATTGATCAAACAAATTCAACCTGTTTCATCTTTAAAGCCATTATTTCTCGAATATTTTCTTCAGTTTCTCATCACATGCGATAACCCTACTAATCGTTGGATCCTAAACACAATGGATAATAAATTTGCAACATCTAAACAACAGAAATAAACACATGAGCTTCGAGGTGCAGAGAATGACCAAACATCTTACCTGATAAGCAAGTGATAGTGTTGGTTTTACCGGTAAGCACTTACCCGGGTAAGCATTTGGTAAAAAGTCCTTTAGTCTCTCCTGCAGAGTTTTAACAAAAAATCCAATCTAAATCACGAAAACTACATTCAGTCAATTAACTTAGATCCACCTCGGACTTTACAAGCTTGGCTACACAAATATCCGTTTTGGATTCAACATTCATATTTTGCCTTATATTTTCTTCAACTTTTTATCAGGGGTGTAGAATCTGACTTGACCTTCCATTTGCAATCTGTAGCAGGTCAAATCATGCCATTCACTGATTTTGTTCCTCAATCTCTACAAGAATGAAGGTACCCAACAAAGTATTGAAGACATAACTTGTAACAAATACTCATAAAACAATGTATCTTTAATAAGATAATCGATCCAGCAAACGAAGATTCCACACATACCAGCTGGAATTGAAAGTAATAGAAAAATGGAGCAAGAATCAAAGTATTTTGAAATAATATAAAATTCAAGCACATAGGCACATAGCTCTTTGGTTTTAAGGATGTTGCGCAAAATTCACAGTTATCAAATGTGGCCTCGCAATTGTCTAAAAATGTATCAATTGTACAGATGTAGAAGATAAATTTAAGGATAAGGCTCTCCTCTATTCCTTCCTAAAATAGAGGAGCACTATGCTTGTATAAATTATTAACCAAACCCACAAGGGGAATATGGCATAAGGGGAATATGGCACAAGGTCCAGGTTGCTTATACACCATTTAAAGGGAGGAGATACTATTAAGATTCTGCTATCAACAACTATAAAGGAATTTAAGGCCATCTAGTGCATTTCCTTAGGAAAAATGGAGAATACTTAACACAATCCTAGTTAAGCGATAGATATAACCTTAGAAAGTTCTAGAAAACAAGAAATATCGCTTTACTTTGGACGTCAAGAAAAAAAGAAACTGCCCCAATTATAATAAATGAGATGTGTTTCATAAACGTAAGTTTGCCTAGATGGTGAAAAATACAAAACTTAACCAAATACTTAAAACAACAACCTTCAACACTGAACTATAAGATATTTTTCTGGTCAGATGAAGTAATACAACAAAATTAGCATTTGTATCATTCAAGACCACATGTTCAGAAGCAAATACCTGGCGGAAAGATCCAGAACGTCTGCGGTGGTTTTTAAAGTCGTATATTGGAAGATGTACCGAGTTTCGTTGTTTGAGCTTTTCAACGCACTCAAGCATTTGCTCTGTGTCAAAAGCATCTGTAATAAAGGCATTCCTTTACTAAAGAGTATGAGCAAGCATTCAACTGTTGCCACCAATGGTATCAAGTGGCAGCAAAATAGGAAGCAAAAATACCAACCAGCACAACCCTAAATTAATACCAGGATGATCAAAATTATACTCATGGGCACGTTCAGATTCCTCAGCAGTAAAGCCATGATAAAATGAATCCTAAATAACAGGCAAAGAAAGCATATTAGAAACTTCATAGATACTACCATAAAAGATTGCATCTTTAACAAGATAACCAATTCATCAAAGAATTGAAAGATCCCACAAAGACCATCTCAGATTGAAAGTAATAGGAAAACTGACCAAAAATCAAAGCGTTTCGCATTAATTTATATCTTGTACACATAAAGGTTGCATTTTTAACAAGACAAAAGACACCCAACAAAATGTTCAAGACATAACTTATATTAAATACCCATAAAGCAATGTCTCTTTAACAAGACAACCAATCCATCAAACTATCAGGATAAGATTCCACAAAAACCATCTGAAATAGAAAAAATGGACCAAAAATCAAAGTATTTCAAATTAATATATATCTAAGACCCTTGAAGATTGCATTTTTAACAAGATAAAAGACACCAAACAAAGTACTCAAAGACATAACTTGTAACAAATACCCATAAAACAATGCAACTTTAACAAGACAATCAATCTATCAAAGAGACATTTCATAAAACCATCTGAAAATGCATCAAAAATCAAAGAATTTTTAAAATTAATATACATCTAAAACCCTTAAGATTGCATTTTCAACAAGCTAAAAACACCCACCAAATCAAAAAAATTTTAAAAAGCAACTCAACTTACATTCTTGAGCGGAAGCTGATATTACAGTTTCATACCATTGAAGACAATAACACATTCCTCTTGTCCCCATTGCTCTATGATGGTTAAAAACGCAACAAGTTTCTGCTCATAGGCAAACAAACAAATCCGATGAAACGATGGGAACTCAAACTTCAGCTACAGTTGTTGAGTGCGTAGTGGAGTTGGACATAAAGAGAGCTTCAGAAAGCTTCACAGTTTCAAAGCTTTTCAAAGAAATGTTTATTGTGATCAGAAAGTCTCAATGTAAACTATATATCCTATTATGCAGATGCATTCTAGTAAGTAATGCGAAACCAAAAGTTTTCCACTTTTTGACATTGTAACATATTATTCTGATCAGAAAGATCCTTAAATGTGCAGCCTTTATGCAAGTGAGACATACAACAATTTACGGATAGCAGAGGTTTAAACAATCAAACCCACCATCTTCTTTGATGAATAATCAAACCTGAGAGAGAAACTTTGATGAATAATTGAACCTGAGAGAGAGAAACTCTAAATTAACATCATAAAACCCACCTTTGAAAACCCTAATCTGAGAAATTTTGGGTAAAACAAACACAATGTGAAAAACCAAATGTAAGGAAAAAGTGGGTAAACTCACTTGATGTTAAACAATCCGATCGAAAGCTTGGAGATGAAGATGTTGGAATCAGTGGAAGTAAGGTAAATTGAAGGGAAAAGGATGATCCAAGCTAGAGAAATTGAAGCGGGTGTTTGGAAAACCCTAGGATTTTTTCTTATGAATTAAAGGGAAATAAAAGAAGATTTGAGAAGGTGCGTGTCACACACTGATATAGCGTACAGATGGTAAAGGTGAGTAGCCGCGAGTGGGAAGAAGGGATGCAAACGCGCCTGTGCGTGAAAGAGCACGCTCTATCCTAGAGCCCTTCCTGATTTTATAAGATATACTAGGCAATGATCCCGGCCGTCCTTAGACGGCCGCTGCCCACGGGTTCCAAAAATGACT
>LUCG01275268.1:0-11664 GCA_001633085.1 Carthamus tinctorius | reverse complement strand
TGGTTCACATTTGAACTTTCCTCTCTCTCTCTCTCTCTATATATATATATATATATATATATGTATGTTTGGAGGGGCAAATTTGTAATTTTTTAACATAAAACAGCCATAAACAACTATGTAGTTGTTTACCAACAACTAGAAAATTCAAATTTATGGCAGCTAACGAATACCGGTTAAAAACCGGTTATTTTGAAACCGGGGAAAAAAACGGTCGGTCCAATTTGTAAAAATCGATTAGAAACCCGGTCTTAAAAAAAGGGTCTGATTTTAAGTAAATCGGTTACGGTTTCTTTTTCGGTTAATCGGTTATTTTGTGCACCTCTATTCAGAACATCCGCAACACTTAGGAAAAATGGTGTCCATCCCGTAGTATTTACCAAAGATGAGTTAGAGCCCAATATGTCTGACCTTAAGGCTAGAGAACTGGAAGCGTGGGTATTTACTACTTTGCAAATGGCGATGTGAGAAAATGTTATATCTGAAATTGTGTCTGAAAAGACAACTGCATGTATTTGAAGTAAGATGAGAATCTATATCTTAAGAAAACTTTGATGAACATATTGTTACTGATGTGGTCGTGTCTCTTCTTCAAAATGAAGAAAGGCGCAACAATCAGATCTCACATGACCCAATTCAAAGATATTCTTATGAAGTTGAAGGCAAGAGGCATGATTCTTGCTAAAGATGAAGAAGCACTTGCTATGATTATATTGTATTTGTTTACCTAAAAATATTCTCATTTCACTAACAGTTTTATTTATGGAAGAGACTCTTTCTTTGTCTAATGTGAAAGGATGAATGATTTCTGAATATCAACGAATTCATGTAAGAATCGATAACAATCCCGGGGAGAACAATCACAACCAAGGCCTATTTGCCATTAAAGGTCGAGACGATCAACTGTATTAAAGAGGAAGAAACCGTGGGCGCTCTCAATCCCATCGGCCTGGTTTTCAACGATAATCAAAGACGCGTGACAATTGCAACTATTTCCACAAGCCAGGTCATTGGATGAAAGATTGTCGAGTCTTAAAAATAAAGACAACGACAATGTCGTAGCCGCTGCAGTTGAAGAGGAGCAAGACGGCTTCTCTGCCACACTTACACAACTACACGGTGACAGGCGACGGGTGTTAGATACCGGTGCATCTTGCCACATGAGTATCATTCCGGTTTTTCCCGATTTGGAGTTTCCACGTAAATCCGGTGTCATTTTCTTCCTTATTTGTTTCCGTCAAGTTACAATTATCATTGTGTATCGTTTCCGTAAAGGGTTTGGATTTATCGTTTCCGCTTTATAAATTCGTTAGAGTTTACTTTAGGTCTTGGGGTAAAATCGATTAAGTTTCTACCCACTTTACAAACTCATTATTGAGTTTATTTTAGCTTATAGTCGTGACCTATGAGAGATTTTAATCACTACTTTTTTTTCTACGTTGTTAATCAGATGTGATATACTAGAACATAAAACACAAGAATGAATTACCACTATCTGATGAAATATGTTGTAAAACATGTGGATCCATTATCCTATATATTTTATATGGTAAAACACAAGAATACATTAAATATTATGTATGATTATGAAAATATGCGAGACACATGATTGTATACACTCATTTAGAG
This sequence comes from Carthamus tinctorius, assembly GCA_001633085.1. NCBI lineage: Eukaryota > Viridiplantae > Streptophyta > Magnoliopsida > Asterales > Asteraceae > Carthamus > Carthamus tinctorius. The sequence goes on along the minus strand of LUCG01275268.1, from coordinate 10,035 downwards.
GTTGAACTAAAAAAAAAAGAAAGATGGTAAATCAAAATGCAAAAGCATCAATCAAATTATCAAAAGATAAAAGGTGATCGTGAAACCTAGGGTCACAACACACAAAAGAGACATTTTAGATTTATACAAGTCGAAACAAACAACAAGGCTAAATAAGTAGAAGTTAAAAGAAAGAAAGTTCCATATGAATAATTGAAAAATCCCATCTAAAATTCATATACCCATATGGATAATCTATAATATCAGTTCATATTTGTATCTTTAAAAGGAAATTTTTTACATTTTTTTCAATTATTCACATATAAACCCTCACTTAACATTCCTTTTTTACTTTCTCACGCAATATATATATATATATATATAGAGAGAGAGAGAGAGAGAAAGGTTCAAATGAAAAGTGCTAAAAAATGAGAAGTAGAGAAATGATCTCCACTACTCATCCGGTCAATAAAGGCGGCTTTGAACGGTTACGGTGGACGTGACCACGGAGGATTGGCGCGATTCATGGAGGGTGGAGACGATTCAAGGAGCACCACCCACCCGGTCAAAGCCGCCTTTATTGACCGGATGAGCAGTGAAGATCACTTCTCTACTTCTCATTTAAACATACTAATATCTATATATATAGTCTTCTTATTTGAAGCACCCACTAGGAAGCTGGGCAAGCCATCTAAAACGGGTATTTAAAGTGCATGTCTCAAGATTTATCTCTCAAAATACTGAACAAATTTTATGCAGTGAATACAATATTCACAACCCAAGAAGGCCGAAACAAGATTTGTTTTAACACAAACACGAATATGCTCGTTTCTTTGGTATAATTTTAGAACTTTCCGAGTGAATCCGTGGGCACATGAGCACAAAACTGTATGACTATTGATCTACTTGAAAGAGCTGAAGAATTCGACTGTGTCAACAAGTCCGCGGATAAAATCATCAACGTCTTCTTTTGTATTGTAGAAATAAAGGCTGGCTCGTGCACTCGCGTTTATCCCTAGGTACCGATGGAGTGGCTGGGCACAGTGGTGCCCGGATCTAATGGCTACTCCATGCTGAACCAACATCATATATTGCCAAATCATCACAACCTTCCTACTCTTTATTTTTCAGGTTTCTTTTTTTATTATTTTTGAAAAACTTCTTACTTAAATCATACCACGAACCAATTAGATTAACAGAGTCTAAAATTGATTAGGAACCAAGGAACCGCCACAGTACAACACATGGCATATTCATAAAGAAGGTAGACGTAATATTCATCATGAATATTGTAACATTTTCATCATGGATGTGCAACTCATGCTGAATAGCTCCATATTCATCATGAATGTGTGATTCATCATGAATCACACTTCCATATTCATCATGAATGCATTATTATCCATGAGGAAAATTCATCCTAATGAGAGACACATGGCGCGTTGTGAGAGATTCCCGGGTTTCTAACCAAACTTCCCTCTAGATTTGGTTAGTGATATGATACCAATCTCAGGAAATATGATTGTTCCATTTCTTGGTTAAAGTCCAACTAAAATGAGTGAGCATTGAAAAAAGTGAAGAATTTGATACCTGTTGATCAAGAAAAGTTGCTATATCTGTGGGATGAAGGCCCTCAACATTGAAGGAGCATAGAGCAGCACGATGAACGGTCTCTGAAGGTGCTGGTCCATAGATACGAACACCAGGGACCGCACCAAGGCTCTCATAAAGATAATTAGCCAGATCCACCTGATAAACCAAAATAATATACATGCATCAACAACTATAACAACTTTTATGTTACGGTAAGTTCAAAAAATAAATCATAGATCCAACTCATAAATTTTTGTAATGGGTCTTTATAAACTCTGTATGCTTCAAAGGAAATGCACAACGAAGACAATAATGAAGGTGGCCAAGCAATAATGAAATAAAAAAAGGTAAAACAGAGTGAGGATCACCTCATAATCATGAATCTTTTGCATCCCGATCTCGGAGAGATAATCAATCGCTGCTCCTAAACCAATAGCTTCCCCAATTGCAGGTGTTCCAGCCTCAAATCTGAACAATCACAACTTCAAATCTAAGATGCACCGTATTCAATGATCGAAGTTCAAGTAGGTTTATGCTGATGCAAACCAAAACTCAACGGGTATTTTATCCTGTCTGCAACCCCCACAACCACCCAACCCAACGTAACAAAACAAACCAGTATATCACGCTCAAAAGCAGGTCAGCTACAGGCATGTACCTTAAATTCTTAAGTGAAAGGTAGTTAATTAACCATAGCAGATGTCATGCATGGATAAATTCAAGTTCAACCAACCTGGATGGAGGGTCGGCATAAGTAGAATGATCCAAGAAAACATCAGATATCATTTCGCCACCACCTGCAATATCAACCATAATTTATGTTTTTCATTAAAATGACACACTCACACTTTGATCAAATTTATATAGTGCAAGAGAGAAGACTTTTGAAGTGGTGTATGTTATAGGCAGGAAGCAGGGTTACCTAAGAACGGAGGCATAGCCGCCAAGAGCTCACTTTTACCATACAAGAAACCAACGCCTGTAGGCCCACACATCTGAAGCATGTTTATCCCTCAACTTCATAAACTATACTTGATCATCAAATATGTGTACTATGCATAGAAAGAAACTCACCTTGTGAGAAGAAGCCACAAGAAAATCAACACCCAGATTCTGGACGTCAACCACCATATGTGGTACACTTTGGCAAGCATCTACCAGAACTTTTGCACCAACATCATGTGCCCAATGGACGATTTCATTGATAGGGAGAACAGAAGCTACATAAGAGCATATGGAAGCAAAATCAGTGATACTTTTGGTATTGGCCATTATCAGCTTACACAACACAAAACTACTTGTAGGCCCAATGAATATCCATTGGTAAGTTTAAACACAAACAAACAACTACTTGTAGGCCCTATCTGCTCCTTCAAATGCTGACCACTTGGATTGTTAAATGATCACCCAAACCCTTACATTAGTCTTTTCTATACTTCCAATATAAACAAAAAAAAGCAAAGAAAAGGAAGATCTGCAGTTGCTGTTCATAATGCCATCCAGAGCCCGAAACAAGTGAGAAACTAAATAAGTTTGGACATTGTGACATACACTGACGACTTAGAATTATATCTAAAAGCCTATAGCAGATTAAGCCAATATGATACTAAATGTGATGAGCTTAGCCAAATGTTTAATTAGGTAATAAAAGGTAAGATATCCCGACATATACATGAACCAAGAAAACTTTGTCTATCAGAAATAATGAGTGGGTGGGTTCTGCATTTCCATAATATGAAATTTGGACACAGCAAACATATGGATATACATATATGTTTATTCATTAGAATAAAATAAACAAATAATTAGATGATTAAAAAATCACCAGAGTCCTTTCACCCATACCAAAATAGCCCATCAAAAGTACATATTTGTTGGACTATCGGGATGCCATATCCTATTCAAACTGGTGATAGAGTTTCATGTATGCCCTAGGCTCAAATGGAAAAGGACTTGCACAGGATTGTGGAGCAACCGAACAAGTTATTCAAAGATTTGTCCAATATGCTCAACGTGCTCTTGTGTGGGTCCATCCAAGAAAGGAGACATTTCCAACCATCAGAAATCATAACTGATGTCCCCTTTTGTAACAGAAATGAATGATGATGCTTACAACTTGGGATTTGAGAATTGAGACTACCTCAAGATTACACCGTATGTGCTATTTTCAAAGGTGGGGAAACCGTTAGAAGCCTGCCACTCACATGTGGTTCAGGTGGTGGCAGCTGGAGTGTGTGTTTATGGAAGCTTGTTAAGTGTGAGTACATAGAAGAAAGAGAGAGATTGTAGATGGGAGCTTTTGTAGCATTTTCCATATTACAACATACTAAACCCCACCAAAGGGTAATTGGCCCAGTGGTATCCGGGTTACCGGTAGACCCCATCCTCCCGGGAGTTCAAGGGTTTAAACCTTATCAAAGGTCAGGAGTATGTGCAAGTGTTTTCTGTATATAAATATTACATACTTTAGAAATACTAAACCACCTACCTTCCCTATTTCCTAATTATTTTCCTTCTTGTTTCCAGTAATTGCTACTGGGTAATGAAGGGGTATGCCAAAATCCTTCTGAATAAGCCTCATCATAGACAACACGTTCCAGGGGTAAAAAAGTTGATTTGCTCCATTCTTAAGGCCAAGACTTCCACAAGCAATAGGGAACATTCTAGAAGCCTCTATGAGCAAGAAAATGCAAAGAGGAAAAAATGAAGCATTATTTTCTATAGCATGTAACGTCAAAAAAAGTTTTTACATAATTATACTTGATGCCATCTAGATACAGATAAATTTTGCAACCAAATTTTGCAAAATGCCCATCCATCATAAAGAGACATGGGTAATGCGTACCAAGCATGTTTGAGACATGATGAACCACTACTAGTTTTGTCTTCTTCGAAACCAATTCTTGTAGCATCTTGGTATCCGGGACTTCATCTTCTGTTAAGCTGACAAACTTCAAAACTGCACCTGTCTTCTCAGATAGAAGTTGCCAAGGAACAATGGCACTATGATGTTCTGCAATTGTGAGAACTATCTGCAGGGAATATTGGAACAACGCTTTAGCAGAGTAACAGATTCAATATCATAGCATCGTTGTGGTCAGAATAAAGTATTCTAATTTCAAAGAGCATGGAATAGCAATATTTTGTGTGTGCTACTGCATAACCTCACTAGCTGTCAACATAATAAGACATTTCCAACTAAGTATCTTCCTAAAAACGGAAGTAACTTGGTTGGTATTGTTATACCTGATCCGATGTAATCAGTGCTTAGAATCTTAAGAACATGATAAACATAAAAATTTTACATAAAATTCTGATTGCAGCTCAACATGAAAACTATTCACGGCTGGTTGAGATCTTCTATCTCAGTTATAACAATGACAATAAAAAAAAAGTATCACTGCAAGAGATGGCAATTAGGACCAATGTATTGAAAGAGTGGCAAGCTAGACTTCCCATATGATGTCTCATGCCCAATGGTTCATAACTTTGCCAAACATGAAATTCACAGCCCATTTAGGTAACCATGTTTTAGATAGATAGATTATGCCATTTTGCTACGTATTTTACTGTTACACCTTATCAGGTTACATCTTCGTTGGCCCATTAGATCACTTTGCCCATTATTTATTGTCCTCCTACAAATTTAATTGGTGATGTGTTACAATCAAGAACTGAACCCAAGCCTCCCACTAAAGAAATCTGCCAATACCAACAGAAAACAGCACTGCTGCATACATTCAAGCCTCCATGGAAGGGCCTTTGCTCCTGGCATAGCGCACATACTACAAACCAGAAGTGTGTCCCATCAGGCATGACCCCATGTCATTGTTGTGACCCTGATCACAATTGATGTCATCATCATAAGACTATTGATCTGAAATAACCTACTCTCTGGCCATCATTTTGTGTCCTCTGGCTGTTGTGAGTCTCCTATGGCCAACCTCCCCTAATGCAGTAGCAGCAAAACTACGGAGTAGCAGACTTTCATAAAATCATGAGGAATCTCAAAAAATCATAGACCATAAATGGAACATAAAATTCATGGATACTGGATCTCACTGAGCACCAAATTACCAGGGCTAAAGCAGTAAGCCCTCTTCACCTCCGGTGACTGGAGCAGATGTTAGATCTGCCTTTGTTTCTACTTGTTCCCTTGTGCCTTGCAACCTCCACGTTTTTATGCAGTTTGCTTTATCAACTACATGGATGTTTGATTCTTATTGACCTTTTGTGGAATGGGTTATTGAATTTGTCTTGAGACTTGAGATGGAAATAAACGGAAGGAAATGATTTATGGTTTGGGAGATGCATTACTTGGCTCCTTTAGTGCTTGAGGATTGATAATTTGCCAATTAGATTATTGGTCCTATAGGTTTGATTCTCTTATAAGTCATTATATGCACCAGTATAGATTTTGAAAGGAGAGGTTACTTTGTTCAAGATTGATAGGTGGTGCTTACAATGTACTACTCCAAAAATTCAACTACGGAAAAACTCAATACATTATGGTACGTCATTCCACTCAGCAGTTTGCATATTATGTTTTTGTGTTGCACATTCAGGTAATCTAACTACTATATCTGTTGCATCATCATCATGAATGAGCACCTCAAGTGCATCACATCAAATGATGGAGAACACGATTATTCTATACATGCCATATCCCTCTATATGCTCCCCAGTTAAGATAATTGAACATGTCTTTTAAATGTTTTTCCTCTAATGCATGTTTGAGTAAGAGTAGTCTTCAGGATATGTACAGCCAACTAGGTCATCCTTCTCCAGAGCATAGTTTGAATGGATCCACTTACTCAAATTCATGTTATTGTCTTCTCAGGTTTTATTACTTTTCATGCTTGTGTTAAAAATGAGTTTGATGTTTATGCTAATAATTTGTGCAGTCAGTATAAGCACTACTACCAAGATTGCATGATGTATGAATATAGTGGAGATGTTACATGACTCTCTATGTGCTTACATGGCAACAAACTGGTACAGTCGTACAGCTAAATCAAACAAACATTGGTTTGAGGAGGCTGGTTGTCATGTTGATTCTTCATGGCATTATTCCTCTATTTTTGGGGATGCTTCTACAATGAAGTTATTTATTAATTGAATGATTCCTACTAGATTGAAAGGAAAACACTTGACTTGTTGACCATCCTACAAAATTTTATTCTTGTTGATCTAGCTTCTTCAATGGGAACTTCTATGTACATGATTTCATTTTTGTTCAACTAAACTTGATGGTAGGCAAATGTTGTACCTTTGTTTGGTATTTTAGGCCTTAAAAAAGGTTTTATTTTCATTTTATAGGCTGAATACGAGGAAACATTCTCTTGTGTTACTTATGTAGTTATGTGGAGTTGGTCCTCTTCTATCCTCTTCATTTTTGTAGGGTCAAGTCCAATGGTTAGTCCTCATTGAGGTTGCTCCATCACTCCTATTGTGGTGAGTGTACCCGTGCACACTCTAGGACAAAGAAGAGATACACTAAGACACCCCAGCATTACTACATTTGTTTTCTATTTGTCCCTGAGTCCTGGGAGACTTGGGTTAACAAGTCTCCGACATATGTTCCATCCCAATGTCTGCCTCCTAATGGTTATCCTTGATATACTCATTTCCCACCGTAAAGAGAAACGCACCTTGGTCCTCCAAGCATCAAATACATCATGAGCAAACCAAGCTTGTTGAGGTAGATCGCTTTGTCCATAGAATGATGGTTCATACGTGTTTCAAACCTCCTTCAATTGAGCCGATATAAATGCATTCCAAATATCATAAAGCTGAATGAAGCCCCTCTGAATAGACCATATCAATCTTAGACATGACAGGCTGGGCATGTTCATAGATTAAATTGCCCCCACTACATAAACAATTAAAATTTTGCAAAATAATTTAATCAAAAGGACTTGTCAATCTAGTATGTGTTTTAATTTAAGATGTAAACTGGCTCGTAAAGTTACTACCTAATACTTGGCATCACAACGATACAACTGATGTGATAGTAATATAAGGATCAAGTGGAAGAATGTCGTGTTTCTGCCTGATGCATGGGTCCACATTATTGTATTAATAACATTATTTACCATTAAGGCATTAATAGAGGAAGTTATGAGACAAACTGCCTGCATAGCTATGTACATTGTCGGTTTGCCAATAAATCTTGAAAACAACAATACCAATACCCTTTTATTGCAATTCATAAGATGATATGCTGCAAAAACCTAAAGGAAGCAAATAAAGGAGTGGTTCTAGGAGCATTAAAACTCTCAGAGAAAAAGGAAAGAAAAAGATCAAACCTCATCTTCGGGTTTTAAATTAGACATGCCCCATGAGTAAGCTACAAGGTTAATAGCTTCAGTAGCATTTCTTGTGAACACAATCTCACTAGACTCTGATGCGTTTATAAAAGCTGCCACCTTTCTCCTTGCCATTTCATACTCATCCGTTGCTCTTGCACTGAATTCAAATAAAATGGTAGAAATGAGTTTCAGAGATACCTAGTTAAATCCTGAACAAGAGAGTGACTGGAAAAGAAGGAAAATCTGATAAGCTACAAACTATGAAGGAGCACAAAGAATTTCATGCCACATCTAACCTAGATGATTTTCTATGAAATGTCGAATAAACTGATTGGAATAGAGTACCTTAAGAAATGAATCCCACGATGCACATTTGAGTTGTATGATCTATAGTAGTTATTTACAGCATCTATCACAGCAGAAGGCTTCTGCGAGGTTGCTGCATTGTCCAAGTATACGAGTTTTGATCCATTGTTTACCTTCTGTAAGATAACACAGATGATCGTAAAAGGATTTTAGTATCTATCCATAATAACTCTTAAAGCAGAAAATTGTCAACTACACAACAAACAGAGTCACTCAGCAAGAGACCGTTCCACCTAAGAATTCTCTCTTCTGCTCATCCTGGGTTCTTGAAGTCACATGACAAGGTCATGGGATTAATTGGGTGTGCTAAAAGCCTAAAATTGAACTTTGTTCGAAATTTCAGGATCCAAAGTGAATTAGTACTCCCTCAGATCCAGGATTAATCTATGAGTAAAAGTAACAAGACACCATTGTCAAGTTTACCGCTCATAATGACTAAATCATCTTTGCAATTTCTCAAAGTGAACCCATATCATGGGGAAAAAAATTTGAATCATTCTCAAAGGTACTGTAAACTTTAATAATAGAAAACACATTACTTAAGAAGAATTGCTGGTTGAAGCATTCTTATTATCAATAATTCCCTCCCTTCCAATATAAGAGCTACATGTTGACTTTGCGAATTCAAGCATCTTAGATTCAAAATTGAGATTGATATTGTTGCTAAATAACAACCAATAGTTTCCATAGAGTTCAATCATTTCAAACTTCTTCAAGAAAATAACTGTACAAGCCTATAACCCGTGATCATATAAACTTGCAATTTAACAATGTTACGGAAGTTAGCTCTATGGTTAAGAGTTAGATGGAAATGACTACAGAATTACATTTGTAACAGATTCATTCAAGGAATACACAAACAACTATCCTTCTAAATTCATTCTTTTGAATCATAGGAGTTCATCTCCTATATCAAACAACACGAAGAAAAATCACAAGTTTAAGAGTAAGGAATTTGCATACCTGGTGAAGAATTTCAAAATCAGGTCGTGTGGAGTGTCCGAGAGAAACGGAGGCTGCCGCTGGTGGAACAGAAAGAGAAGCTGCTGTTGAAGAAGAAGAATAAGATGATGATTTGGGGAAAGTGAAACGGAAGAAAGAGGAGCGGTTGGTGAAATGGTTAGGGTTGATGAGTTGAGTAAAAGAAGGAAGCTTGAGAACCACTCCTTCCATTGTCATCATTGTTTGTTATCCCTGAAAACTTGGTGAGGCGGCACAACGAATGTGAATGTCCCCTCTGCAACTGCAACCACGACTATGAAAGGATTTAGAATAGTAAAATTACATTTTAGTCCCTGAGGTATGTTGAAATTTTATATTTTCGTCCCTCATTCATCTTCGTTTAGGTAGCGCTAGGTATGCATACAAGACTGAAACAAGACGAGATAAAACAGAACCGGACAATAGAGAAGGATTGGAGTAGACGAAACAAAATTAAACAGAACAAGTGTATGTTTGGTCTTTGGTACGACTAAGATTAGAAGGGATAGAACTAGACAAGCTTCCACCAAAAGTTATTTTATGATTTNTCCCTGAGGTTTACCCAAAACAACATGTTTCGTCCTTGAACTTTAATATCTACAAAAAACGTACATGAGGTTTGCATTTTGCTTTGGGTTTGGTCCCTGCTCACTAACGCCGTTAGAAACTCAGTTAGACAAGGGTATTTTTGCTAAAATGAAAGATAAAAGGGGCCAATTTGTAACTTCTTTCATTTCATATATATCTCTCTCACTTTGTTAAAACCCCGACAGTCACTCAAGGACCAAGGAGATTCCGGCCGATG
>LUCG01275199.1:0-15490 GCA_001633085.1 Carthamus tinctorius | reverse complement strand
GCATGAATATTCAGACTGAATATTGCCACATGACGCGATACTAGTGGTCCTCACGTTCACAATAAAAGATGAATTCACATTTGAACTGACCCATAAGCCTTAATCCTAATGGAGTTAGATTTGAACAATTACTGTTTACATACAGGATTGCCCCCGTTAGACTTGGTTCATTTGAAAAGATATGGAGCCATTTATATTTCTGTAAATTAATAGAACACCATATTTAATACATTTCTATAAAGGCTTTGGTCATTTAACACTTGCAGTGTTGCCATCTTTGCTGGTAAAAAAACTATACTGCAGGTCTTACTTTTTTTTATCGACCTTCTAGTTCTCGTGGACTTGACACGACTTATTTATTCGACAGCGGTTTTGAATCAAAGGAAGATGATTGTTCTTAGGAAAGCAAACTCACCAATGAAGTGAACTGGCTCTTAGAAAGCAAACTCACCAACAAAGTGAACTGGTTCGTATATAAATCCTCATCTTTGAACGGTCTTTCTTTGTCAAAAAGCAAAACCAGAATTATTTTTGTTTCAAGAATTACAATATTCAATGAAGTAGGGTGTTCCTGTTTCACTCAAACAACAAAATGAAGCACGGAAGGATATGCAAACCGTAAGGATGAAAAAGGCACAAGAATAAGCATACCGTAAGGATGAAAAGGGCGCAAGGATAAGCATACCGTAAGGATGAAAAAGGTGCAAGGATAGACATACCAATCTTCAAAGACCAAGGAGGAGAATAGGTAGCTTTAAACAACAAACCACAAGGGCGAAATTACGAAAATCGTAGTTTACTCGAATTGTTATTTGCATTGCAACTCCTGTTATTTGCTGATACTTACACCTACAACTTTTGAAGAAGTACCCACCCATATTTGTAAAGAATTAGGTATGCCTTTGACTGACCATTCCTTGTTAGGCCCTTTAGCCTATGAGCAAACCTGACCAACCCATTTATTGAGCACCATTGTTCAACATATCAAAGAACAGCTGAAGATGATCAAAAACATAGCATGATGCCATAACGTTTTACCCTAGTGAAAAAAATAAGTCTTCAAGAGCTAGCTACACAAAGTAGAACTCGATGTGGATTTGGCTTATTTGGATACAACTACAAACACAACTAAAATGAAGGGGCACCAAGATTCTTGGCAAGGCGTAATAGGTCACTGAAAACTCCACCTGCTGTAACTTCAGCTCCAGCACCCGGACCACGAACAATTAAAGGTTGTTTGTTGTACCTTTCAGTCGTAAAGGCAATAATGTTATCAGAACCGGACAGTTGGGCAAATGGGTGTTTCTTGTTGTATCTTTGCAACTCCACAAGTCCCTTTTGGTTCGTAACATCCACAACCCCCACGTATCTCAAAACCTGAAAAATAAATAATAAATATTACATCATATAAACCGCTTTGGATCATATAATTAATATCACGAGTAAATAAAATACTATACTCACTTCCCCAGCATCCTCAGCAGCTTTCTGCTTGTTAGCTATATCTGCGTCAAAGGATGGTAGCTGCTGCATAAAATCATCCACTGATGCAGTTTCCTGACACCCAACAAAAACTTATTTACTCGAGTCTAAAATAACAACTAAAGCAGTTTGAATAACAACAGATGGACTTGTGATTAATTTAGTTATATATATATATATATATAAAATGTAAATGATAGATATGACATATAATTATAAAATGCAAGTGTTCAATGCATTTACATACCTGTATGATTCATTAAGATAACATTTTGTGATTATTATTTATAATGTATGCAGAGTAACTAATGCAACATAACACCATGTACCCACAGGTGATTTTGTATCTGATCATTCAGTCTCTGTTTCTTCTTCACTTTTAACCTAGAGATATATTGAAATTTAATTGATCTGACTTGATATGTTGCCATGTCCATGATGTATCAATAATTTATTCACACAACTGACTAGTAATTAATTCATACAAGATAGTGATTTACGAAATTGGCTATATGATAAACAGATCCTACTTGCACACCTTTAATGGATCTGGGACAAGGCTCTGAACAGGGATATCGGATAGCTCAAGCTTTAAGCCACATTCTCTAGCAAGAATTATTACCTGCAATATCATATTGGTTCAGCATCATAACACCAGGCATAGAAATAGCATACAGATGCCTATGTAAAGGGTCAATATATGCACACGTTACATGTATAACTTTAAATACAAGCAAAAACTTTAGTGTCGATAAGTATTAGATGATCCGAAGTCAAGCCTTTGAGCTCACTTAGAAAAAGGGAACAGGGAATATTTAACAATGGAAGAATACTGACACATGCAATAAGAAAGTAAATGTTTGTGAAAAACATCTAAAGCAGAATTTCAAAAATCATACCAAGTTCTTTGGAGAATACAATGAAAAATAAAATACGCTTCTTTCTTTAAATATCATGACACTTAAACCCACAAACATTTAGGTTGAGGAGAATGTAAGGAATCCTTAAAAACAATCAAGCTAGACATCTGTTTGTAGAAAATACAGTTTCATTAGCTTCTTGATAGCAGTAGATACTCAAAAAAAGATGCATTAGATTAATGGAATGAGCTACAGTGGTGTATGGGTGATGGTTAAATCAATCAAGATCAAGGTAAGGAGAATGGATGCCAGTAGAGAAAGAAAAGAAAATCTTCTAAGCCGGGTGGTTAACTAAACAAACTTTAAATTAATTCTACATTCAAATTAACCTTCAATTAATTCTTGCAAGACACTAGCATATTAGATATCCAAATATTAGGACATAAATGTTGCCTTGCAACATTAACAATCTCATATTTACATTCGAGCTTGAGATAGATAGGTGAAAAAGAGGGAAAATGCTCAGAAGAAAAGCACCTGGCTGGTGGCAGCTTCAGAATGCAAAATGTGCAACAGGAAGAGAGATTTCAATTTTGAAAGAAAGAGGAGAATTGCCATAGATGATGAAGTTTATCCAACGAAAGAAAAGTCTAGAACAGATTTCTGGAAAAAAGGGATCTTATGCATAGGAAAAACACAATCATAACTGTAAGACAGCAATCTAGCTCCGTTTTCCAACTTCAACTAGTATCTGATTTTACTTATATTTCTGTTTAGAAATACCTTTCTGGCCACATCAGTTCCAGCAAGATCATCCCTTGGGTCTGGTTCGGTGAAACCTGCTGCTCTTGCCTCCTTCACCACATCACTGAAGGCTCTTCCATCAACAAAATTGTTGAATATATAACTCAATGTGCCACTGCAAAGATGCATGTAATTTTATGTGAACAAATTCGTCCATTTGTGCAAGTCTATTTTCTAAAGAATCATCAATCAACGTTATCTCCCCTCGTAATATCTCTTCATAATGAGGAAAAAAAATGGTGAGCATGGTGGTAATTTTGGTGGTTGCGGTACATTTACTCTAGTTTCATATTAGGTACTGCATTCATCTTTTAACAAAATTAAATAAAAGGTTTGCTTGATTGACCTGAAAATTCCTTCAATGCGGATAATCTTGTCCCCTGTTTGAAGGAGATCTCGTAAAGTGTGCATGATTGGAAGACCAGCTCCAACAGTAGCTTCATAAAAATAATGAGTAAATGATTGCCTTTGAAGAGTTCGCAACTTCAAATACTGCATCATCAAGTATAGGAATTCATCAAGAATAGATCGACTAGGAATAGTTGCATTTAAAGATAATTAATGAAGTATGCCATTTCTCTCTCATCCAACATATAATTTTGGAGACTCCTCTCTCCTCCAAATACAAGAGACTTTTTCTTCTTCTGTCATCTTTTCCCCATTTTCGATAATGAATTCTGTTGGAGCAAGAACTCCAAAATCTCCATTTTAGATATTCTAATTGTGCTTAAAAGTCCATTAAAGTTCGCAGTCAGATATAAACTTATTACCTTATCAAGAGGACCAGAATTTGCCTTTTTATTTGGGGTGATGACATGAATGCCTGTGCGCAACCAGTCATGATAGTTGTCTGCAACATCAGTGCTTGCCGTACAGTCTACTAGTACCGTATTAGGGATAAAATGATTCCCATGCACATGTTGAACAAACTTCTCCAGATCAGCTTTTTCTCCTTTTTCTTCCTGAAGTTCTTTCCATTTAGAAAGGTCAATACCTCTACAACAAGAAATTAATACTCAGTCCAACAACTTTGTGCAACAGAAGGAAAAACAAGTTCAGCAGAAATGACTAAGGAAACTTCAGTTTACACTAACAAATGCTAAACAGAACTAAATACTAAGGGCCATTTGGGTTTGTTCATCTTGAAAACTAAAGCTTTCACAATCACTCTGATTATGTTATCATAGCTTTGTTACAATATTGCACAAGCTTCTGAAGTGAACCCATTACCATGCATATGTGTACCCATGTTACAGATTATTCATATGGGTTCACATATGCATCTTTAAATATAAACCTTCCCTCCGCACCTTCTCACCATATTTAGCCTTCTCATTTGAACATTCTCTTCGGCTGCGAACTGAATTTTCATTGCGAACGTGAGGACAGCTGAGAGCACGCCACGTGGCATATGCAGTCTGAATAATCATGTATTATGCAGACTGCATAAAACAGGACTCAGTATTATGCATACTGCATAACACAGCATTCAGTGTTATGCAGTTTGCATAATACTGAGTGTTGTGTTAAGCAGTATGCATAATACATGATTATTCAGACTGCATATGACACATGGCGCACTCTCAGCTGTCTTCATGTTCGCAATGAAAAAGTGGTTCACATTTGAACCTGACCCTATATATATATATATTGGAAAAACATGAGACCAACATATTTTTGGGCGACCCCTGAGACCAAACTTTTACACTTGAAACATGGGCTCTTCAATGATATATTTCAGTGTATGAATATATTTCAATGCATGAATGTTTCAGACTACATTATAAAGAAACTTTAGGAGCTCCAAGCATGAATCTGTTGCCGGCTGCAGTAAACTTGGTGGCTTGACAAGATCTATAAGTTAAACTACCCAGGTTATCCTAATCTTGCTTCTGTTTTGACAGACCTTAAAATACCAAAGTCCGCCTTTGCTTGCATAGTATCTCTTCGGTACATGTTTAAAACCTGGGAGGCTCAACGAAATTAAGAGACCTTGATGAAGTGAAATGCTCTTAAGATAGAGATTGACTCAAATACGAGTACATGTTATGGACTTCAGTAACAGGTTCACTTGTTATAAACATATTTGACGATTCATAACCTTTTAGAGTGGGAGCAGTGTTATGGTTTAGCATCGAAGGGGCCCTTTCGACATTGTGATGTTATATCATTCGTCTTCACTTGGCGGAATCTTCAGTTTTGATAAGATCTATTTGGTATTAGAAAACTTGTCATCCTATCAACATTCTATGAACCTCGAAATGTTAAACCAAGATTAGGGGACCACAGAGATGCATCTCCTCCACAGGCATTAAGCTTGTATTTTTTTTCATCCTCAAAAAAAGCAAAGCAAGTTACTCTTAAAGTTCAGCTCCTCTTCATGTACACATTCATCCTAGAAGTATTCATTTAGGGGGTGTTTGGGATTGCTTATTTAAAACGACTTATGCTTATCTGCTTATTTGCTTATGGCTGGTTGGAAAAGTTAAAAGCTTTTAACTTCTTTAAAAACTCCTTATCTGCTGGTTGGTGCCGCAATAAGCCCTTTATCCAAACACCTAAAATTGCTTATTGCTTGTTGAAAAAGCAAATAAGCAAATAAGGAGTTTTAATAAGCAATCCCAAACACCCCCTTAGATGTTTAATCAAATCCACAAATGCAAGAACACTCACATACTATCACAAAAATATTTAGCATATGTATTTTTGGTTCTCTAGTGTTTTTCTTTTTCTCATAGCAGCATTTACATTTTGACCATTGTACACAGCTATGCCATCCTGCAGGTTCCATTATGGGGAAAAATTCATTACATAAGCTGAATAGAATGTTCATAAGACATCTTGGGAGCAATTCTCAAGACATTATGTGTTATCTAATTAACTTTTGTTGTTCTTCCCTCTACCTTTTCCTCTATTTTAATATAACACAATGCACTTCCATTAGTAAGAAAATGGATTATTAAACCAGGACAAGATGCTACTTGAAAAGGATATTTTATGCATATTGATCAAGAAATAAGGTAGAATGGCATACTAACACATGACACTTACATGTCACTCGTACTAACATATGAAACTTACATGTCACTCAGAAGCATTTTCCTTGATCCAAGGATACCCATGACACGCAAATCAGTGTTCGACTTCTCCTTCAGGACTGCTGCCTGCAACAGAAATATCTTATCGTATTCAGAAGCAGTTAATATAAGACCATTTGCCTTGCAAGAACAAAAAGGAAAAGCTTTGGTTGGATGGAAGCAAGCTAAGCACAGTAAACAACTTTAAGAAAATTATGAGTCATGGTTACCTACATGAGTTGTACCAAACAAGACAGCCAACCATGGAATCTTAGAAAATCCTTCTGACTTATATATACCGAGTACAGGCATACGCTTCACTCCATACCGTAGGACCTTTCAATCAGGAGGTGTGGGCTGGTCAAAGGTTGCATGTGATGATGGTATTAAAAAGAACACGATGGGACCTGGAAGTAAAGTTTGTTGGAGACAAGTATGCTGGCACAAGAGTCCAATGGTTCTTTTGTGATTGCATAAAATGGCAAAAAAGGTCATTAAGGTTGATGGGAGTAGTGGCATGTCACAAGGCAGTGTTGCTGCTTGTAGACCGTAGCTGGTGGGTAGTGATAAAAATAGCTTGTTCGTGATGGCTAAGGTTCAGTATCAGCCTAAGCTCTGATACCATGCACGCAATTACAGTATAGACAGGTTTTTAATACCAAGGGAAAACTCTTTACATATAAGATCACACAAAGTGGACTTCTAAGGAGAACATAATAATGCATAAAAACCCTCCCAACTCTAACAAACAATTTGTAAGGGGCTTTTCGGTTAATTTCCATTATGCCTTGTATGGATTAAGTTGTCTGTGTAGATTAAGTGACCATTTTACCCCTTTTGTTTGTGTTTTTGTTTCTTTTCTAATTTCTAATCTTTGCCCATTAAATTAACATTCATGATAGAACTTTCGTTAATCTTTTCGTTCCTAAACTTGGCTACAGATCTTCCATTATTGATCTTTTTGTTCCTAAACTTGAGTATGAAAAACCACAAACAAACAAAAACACGAAATTCAAATACAGGCCATTTCTCTCACAAATTTTATACAACTTATGTGCATCCTTCATTGCACCATAATTTGAACAAATCAAACATCAAATCACTACCAGTTAAGAACATAATATCAACCACTTATGAACATGAACTTAAACAAAGAAATTACCAAACCTAATTCGGTTATTCCAAAAACCAAACAAAATAGAGAAAATGAAAGAAATCACTAAACCCAAGACCATAAAACTGAAGAAAGCAAATACCTAACAGGGGATTCCTTTATGATTGCAGATGCCACCAACCAAAGAGACGATCAAACAAAGATAATTAGCAGGAACCAAAAGTGTCAGATCTAAGTGGGTATTTCAAGATTGGCTTTCATATGTTGACCCATCACTCTATTTCACTCCAAACAAAGATATTTGATGCTTTGGAAGATTTAGAGGTGGGTATGTATAGAATAGATACAGTTGTATACATGTACGTGCGTGAAGAATCATCAACCAGAGGCAGAAGAACCACCGTCGAACAGCAAACAAGGTTGCTCATCTTCTTTGGACGAAGAAAATGGACCAGTAACCGCTGAGAAGTCTGACAGAGCAGCGAGCAAGAAGAGAGCAGATTGATTTTCAGGTAAAAGTGTCTTTCGAGAAGGGGTAGGATATGTCGTTTGAAGGGCTGAATGGATATAAGAGGGGTAAATGGACCGAGTGATTAAGCCATTTTTAAATAAGCCCCAAACAAACACCTTTATATGGCTTACCGAATAAGCTATATAGGCTATAAAGCCCATTAAGCCACTATCGAGCAGGCCCTTACTCCATTTAACCCATTAAAATTTCAATTTTAGCTTTTAGCAAGCAACTTTACAATCTTCTCAATACATCTAGTACACGACTTTTTCAAGAAATCCTCATAAAAGTGGAGTTCAAAGCTATGAAATACATAACTAGCAAGGAAATGGCAAAACGAAAAACAAGCATACTTAAATGGCCGGCTAACTCCTAAAGTAGTGCCTAACAGTCAACATTGCAACTTTCACAGAATGGAAGAAGTACACCGGAGATGACCATGGCATGTATATTGAACCAAACATTGACAGCTAGTAGATAAGAATACCCATGAATAAATATAAGAAAACACTCCAAGTACAGAAAGTAGGCATGCGGTACGATACAAAATGTGAAATATACCTGTTCCCTAAGCTGATTAAGCAGTGTGGCACCAATCAGCCCAGGCCCAATGATACCCACTGCTATTGATGTTTTCGAAAGATAGAATCTTGAATGGACTGCTCTTAGAGCTCTTACGCAATCTTCCCTTTTGACAACTACAGTGATGTTGTACTCAGAGCAGCCTTGAGCTATAGCGCGGATGTTAATATTAGCCTGCATCGAGATAAAGTTGAAATTGTCATTATTAATGAACAAAAAGATAAATTGTTACAAACTCCATATAGAAAAGCAGTGGATGTAGGAGTGAGGAAGTGATAGAACAATATTTTATCCAAAGTTTAACTTCACAACAAATACAACTCATCATTATTAGTTGCCAATAAAAATCAACACATTTGTTATAAGTCAACAATAAGTTGAGCAGCGATGCATTATATTTATATGCATCACATACTACAGTCAAAGAAAGCAAAAATAAAAATATGAAACAAGAGGCATGCAGGCAGACCATATTATGCATATATGATGAATAAAGACGTAGAGGACTGACCGTCGCAAGAGCATTAAAAAGTGTTGCACTAACACCTGGAGTACTCGCCATTTTCTGACCAACTGCTGCAAGAATGCTACAATTTGGAATCACTGCAACCTGGAAGAACACAAAATAAGTAGATAAATTATGTAAGGGTGGATTAGCTCATCTGTGATTGTTAAGAATCCCTTAAACTCTACACTCAAGAACATATGCATAATACGACAGACCATCAGGTGAAAGTCTTACAAATATGTAACAATATTGCACTTGATGGACCTAAAGTTCCTTATACAGCAGTAGCATAGAATCTAAGTCACCTAAAACTCATGCTCTTAAAGTTGCATTACCGGTTTACCACCCGAGATCTATAAAGAGGCTTGGCACTGCCAAGTAATGGAGGGTGCACAAGTTCCTCTCCATGTGCATATCACATCTTCTATATTCTCAAATATAAAACTTGCAGAAAATGCATCCACCAGAAGCCAGCTAAATACAAAGTCGAGATCTAAACAGAATAGCGTTACAATCTTGCATTACAATAACCGCTTAGATATGTCGTAATTGCCAAATAAATTATTATATCATTCACTAAACTCAACCCATCTTCAAATAAGAAAATACAACGACCTACTGGTAATAGATTACAATTTCCATCAATCTTGCTCTTGCACTATAAATTATCTTCTTCAAGAAAAGATATCCAAGCGGTTGAACCATAGGAAGGTACCAAATTATTTTGTGTTATCAGCTCAATTTTCAAACTTTTCAAACTATATAGGTGGTCATGGGCCAGTCGCAAAATTATAAAATCCCAAGTAAAAACTGAGTGACCAAATGATGCAACAGACTACATAGACTTTTTGTAGGTCACAATGAAAATTTTCAACACATGAAACCAATGAGCAATATTTCGTTCAAGTCAAATCTTATCACCTGAGAAAGACGTCCAGCACTCAGGGCCTGACGAAATCTAGTTTCTAATGCCTTCGCAACCGCATTCACTTCCTTCTCAGGTACAGCAAAGCACACAGAATGCTCACTGCTAGCCTGAAATATAACCACAATAACATGACAAATCAATTTTGCATATAAATTTTATAAAACAGCATAGGTATCGTGGGGGGAGATACCTGAGAAATCATGATGACATTAGCTCCAACATCTTTTACAGCACCAAAAATGGCACTTGCTGTACCCGGCACACCAGCCATTCCAGTTCTAAAAAGCATTACATACATACAGGCAAATTAAGCAAAAATGTAAAAAAAAAGGGCAAAGATAATATGGTAGTCTGAAGATTGCAAGAAATGCAATACAAGCTCACCCCTCAACATTTACAAGGGCCAAGTTGTCTATCGTTGCAAAGCCTTTTACATAAGTTTCCAGTTTCTGTTTCTCTTCCTGTTGTCCATTGACAGGTGACCTGCAAATCTTTGTTCCAGGTGCAGAGAGGTTGAAGATATTTCTTATGACAATGGGAATGTCATACCGCATGACTGGAATTATGGTTCGGGGATGTAAAACATTTGCCCCAAAATATGACTGCATCAAGTGCAAAATTTGGTTACAAATATAATTGATAAAGCTTCAGGGAATAAGCAGAAAGAGATAAATGAGTTTACCATTTCCCATGCCTCTTGATAAGATAAGGTATTCAGTATGACAGCCTCACTAACTACAAAAGAACAACCAATGATGCCAATAGAATCATCCTTAGTAGAAGTTTCAGACACATCTCAATAGCTTTAAAAATTCTGAAACGAATTAAAAGATTGGAATAGTTAATGGTGTTGAAGTAAAAAAAATGGGCAAGACATAAATGGCATACAACTTTGAACAATCCTGCCCATTAAGCAACATGGAAAATTTATGTGATCACTCCTAAAATGTTAAAGCTAACCTTTTCTAGGATCTGCACTATACACACCATCAACATCTGTCCAAATTGTCACTTGTCGTGCCCTGAATAAAGCACCCATGATAGCAGCAGAGAAGTCACTTCCATCCCTCTTTAAAGTTGTAGGTATATTTTGAGGGGTGCTAGCTATAAAACCAGTAGCAACAATTGCCTTGGAAGGATTCTGCAGGAGCCAATTCTTGAGTCTTTTCTCTGATTCCGCATAATCAGGATCAACTTGATTAGAACCGGCAGGTGTGACAATGAGGATTTCCCTTGTGTCCATCCAGTTACAATCTATTCCACCCTGGCAAGAAAAAAAAACTAAGAAACTGTAATTCACAAAAATTTGGCAAGCTCACATATTAAAAGTATTATCAACAATAAACGTGATCACCACAACCGCACCTTTCGGAGGACAGATGACAACATCTGAGCAGACCATAACTCTCCATATCCGACAACAAAATCCGAAAAAGATTCTGTAGCATGTCCCGCTAAAGAACATAAAATAATTATTGCTTAATACTTTTGCAACATAGGAACTTTATAGCTAAGGATAAAACTAAATATCCACCCTCATAATCAAACAACTACAAAAGACTGTGTTATCAACATGAAAAACAATTGCAATTGTCATTCATTATCACCAACCAAAAAAGGGTAAAATTTTGCAAAAAAAAAGAACTTTACTGCTAAACAGAAAACTAAAGATCCACCCTAATTATCAAACAACTACAGACAAAGTCTGCATTATCCAACAAAAAACAATTGCAATTTGTCATTCATTATCAACTACCAAAAAAGGTCTACATCAAACTATGGCTAAGCTCTAAAAGAAGGCTATCAACTCAAGACTCTAACAGAGTGACGGCTAAATTCAATCGTCACCTTTGACATCATAAGATTTGTTATTAGATGAAATAAACATAAAAACTTGAAGAAAATAGAAATCTTATGCAGGTAATCTCTTACAAAGGTTGGTGATATCCCTTGACATTGTAAATGAACAAAAGAAGAAGAAGAAAATAGAGAACACACACAAGCCATTCACTTCTGATGGCTCTCATATTGTTTATACAATGAAAATATTAAATGCATGCATAGTAAAAGAAGAGCAAGAGAGGAGATATAAAAACCTATATATATTGCGCGCAACATTGCTTTGAGGTTATTGATGTCAAGACTCAGAGTAGACAAGAAACTAGAAAGTTCATTCCCATCAAGTAGATCAAGTGCAGTCAACTTGTGTTTCTCAAATACCGCTTCAAGTGCCAATTCATATGAATCATCTCGTGACTGTGCTCTGTCAATAAGATCATACATCATATCTGTAACTTTGGCCATCGCAGAGACAACAACCATCTTTCTTTCAGAACTGTCTTCCATAACAACCTCAGCGACATTTTGGATCCTTTGGGCAGTTCCTACACAGGTGCCACCAAATTTGTGGATTGACCAAGTGTCACCTTTGGCAATTGAAGACTTCATAGGGGCTTCATTTATTGAAACATCTGACAAAATGATAAGAGGAGAAAAGAAGATTCAAACCATATGGTACAACAATAATACGCATAAAATGTAATCAATGAGAAATGAGTTAAATGTAGACCTGTTGTAATTGAAGCAGAAACTTTCAAGTTGTATGACTCTCTTCTTTGCAAATGAGAAGGAAAGGATGCTCTGAAATGTAAGTAACCCGCATAACTTTTAGAACTCGTAACAACTAAAGGAGAGTTCAAAAAAAATGAAAAATAAAGTGAATATAGACAGATAGACATTATAGAGAAAGCTCAACCAGTAACACTAAGTTTTTTGATAACCATCGGTTTCCGGGCCAGCTTAACAGCACCGACTAATCCCCGAGGCGACCACCAACAGCCTAGAGTCATCACAAGGGCCACAAGAGCTTTGATAGCGCCTAGATTTCTACCAGTGGTAGATGAGATTTTCGACTACGTCCCGCTAAGGCTTAACCACTAACGCCAAGTACTGCAGCTTCATAGTATTGGGCGTTTAACTTTAGCAAGAACTTAGTGGAAACAACATCAGATAACTACAACACATATTTTCATTGGCAATCATTTACCCTGTACATTAGTTCAGTTCTCACCTTGTTTCTATACAGAGGAATGAAAACATGCAGAGTGAAGCTATGACTACTTCACATAGGCATATTCTAACATACTAACGACACGGCGACACCTACGTTATTTTTAACAGCCTGCATCTTTGGATAAGCAAAATGTTGCATGGAATCTATTTGAGCTAATAATTTTGATTTTGTTGAGCAGTTTGTTAAGAGTAACATTTTGTCAAGACTAGACAAAATAATTGCCTATATTTTGAGGCAGTAACTTCATCTTTTATGGGTCAGTACCTCACTATATCCACGGTTAAGTTTATTCTAATAACCAATGTCATCATTTACGTGATGTTTTATATTGTTATTTAGACTTTTTAATCTGTACATTCAAAAAGTGACTAAGCTTATCATTTGGGACACACGGCATCAACTTCACTCTATTTGCAGTACACAATCTCTGACCCAGCTGCCTAATTGATCAAACATTTTTAAACAGGATCAAATATGAGTAAATCTCTTCGAAAAATTTTACAAGGCACGACTCAATGAGACGAACATGTACATTTTCATCTTAGCACACTTCTTTTAATATTCCCTTTGCATGTTAAATATATATTGTTTAAGCTTTGCTGACATGGCCACTTCGGTTTACACTAGGTGTCTAGGTCGAAGCAACCCTTCACATACACCATTGAGTCAATTAAATTCATGAAACTCTATTATTATCACAAGTATATATATATAGACACACACACATATAAGTCGATGTAAATCATGTAATAAAACAAAAATAGAAATCTGGAGTTTCTAAGGGTTCCAAGAGGTTAGAGAGTAGTAGGTTCTTGTAGGAGAAGAATGGTTAGGTTTTCTAAGTACATGGAAATGAAGATCACCGGATGTTCCCCAGTGACCTCAAGGATGTTTCAATATGGCTAAGAGTGTGAATATGTACAAGCAACCCCGATTACAGAATGAAGACATTTCAAAAAAAATAAAAACCATAAGTGTTGAAAATTTTGATGACAACATCGTAGTCTTAGAGTGTGAATATGTACAAGCAACCCCGGTTCTGGAGTTTTGCCTACGCAATTCTATAAAGAACAATATGCACCAATTTTAAGGGATGACGAGTCATTTTCAGAAGGATGTGTGTATAAATCTAATTGAGAAACAGCTGCATAGCTATTTACTTTGAGTTAAGCAGTAATGTTTCTCCTTGAGTTTCCAGCGAATTTGAATAACAAATTCTTAAGTGGAATGCTTACTTGTAATTCAAAGTGTGCTGAACGAGAGACGATGCATTTGATAAGCATATCCTAGACTTTGTCTCTGAGGCTGCATCGTTTGCTGATAAATGAGAATGCACTCTAGGCAAATATGATGATGAAAACGGAGTTGAGAATGCCATTCTTTCTTAACTGCCAAGGTTGTTACAAAAGAAAAAAGAGGGTGCAAGTGAATCAGTAAGGTGTTGTTTGACAACCGCTAGTTTTAATTCTAAAAAAGAAAACCAATTTTTGCTTTCTATTGAATCATTCAAGGGTTACCTAATCACGGTGCGATCTAGCACTAGCTCAGCAGCCCTGCAGATTAAAGTTAGTTAGGGTGGCAAGTGTTTAGGAGGCAACAACAATTCAAAAGGAGGTCAATTAAGACAAGATAATTATTCAAATATACACAAGAAGTGGAAAAAATCTAGAATGGCTATGCAATATAAAAACAGAGAACATAGAACCAATCTAAATAATGCAAAAATTGGAGAAGTATCTTGTACATTGATCTTACACATCACACAATCTTGAATCCAAATTGAAGAAGAAAGATGATTTTAGTGTGTATATGTGTACTGTTGTATGATTGTTTATTTTCTCAAAGCCCATAGTAAAGCATAAAGAAGCAAGTAGATGTGAAGACATTGATTAGATGAATGATGAACTACTACATAGCAAATTAGCAATCATCTTCTTAATTAACATAACAGTTGATAAAATCTCAAATCGCAATATTTTCATTCTATGCAATAAAGAATGCAAGATGTTTCTAGTTTTTTAGCATCTAACAATCTAAGCAAGAAAGAAGCAATTAGAAATGAAAGATATTGTGAACAAATAAACCTAACCTGAACAACAAAGTAGAAAATGGACATAGACATTGAAAACTCAAAATTCAGAAATTTACCATATAAATAAAATGAGTTGCGTTAGATAATACAGAGCAGAAGGACGAAAGAGCTACCAGATTAGATTACCTACCGGAGGGAGTGAGAGTCGAGAGAGAGATTGAAGACGACGAACGAGGTCGATTTTCTGCAGTTCCACTCAGTGGCGATTTGGAGGGACAGGGGGCAGCGATATATACGTAAACGACAACTTTTTCAAGGCCCAAAATAACTATGGGCTGCCTAATCTCTTTTAATAACTAAGGCTACAAGTAGCTGCCAATAAAACCCACCAGACATCACCATTTATCCACAAATCCACAATAGTTAAAAAAAGTATCACTATCCATAAAACCAAATACCTAATATATATATATATATAGAGGAAAGTTCAAATGTAAACCACTTTTTGGTTGTGAACGT
>LUCG01275063.1:0-12695 GCA_001633085.1 Carthamus tinctorius | reverse complement strand
ATGTATGTATATATATGTATGTATGTATGTATGTATGTATGTATAAAGAGGATTTACCAAATCACCAACTGTTGCCACGCCACTCATAATATCATTTGAACTTAGCACCATTGCTGCTGAGAGAGCTGTACTGAATACCAGAGTTTGGCCAAAATTCAAGAAAGCAAGACTACACTGTGTCTTTAAGGCAGCATCTTCATAGCCTGAGCATAAACGCAATCAAAGTAAATCACTTAGTCAACACTAATTTAATACCCCTTTCTCCAACCACCCAACCAAGACAAAAAATAAATAAATAAAAGCAATCATGACATGCATGTGATTAGAAACTAATCTTATAAATAGTCCAACTTGAAAACATCTAGGTAATGATAGATGATCAAGTTGTGAAGACACACTACTTACGTTTTAAATATTTATCATACTCCTCAGCTTCGTATTGCTCATTGTTGAAATACTTCACAGTCTAAACAAAAAAAAATTATAAACTCAGTGCAGAAAAGGAAATAAAAAATTCAAAAAGGAGATCTTACACATTATCATCATATGAAAGCAACATATACATAGAATTGTCGAGTCCTCACCTCATAGTTAATAAGTGAATCAATTGCTCTTGTGCCTGCATCATTATCAGCTTTGTTCATATCCTTCCTAAATTTAGTCCTCCACTGGAAGAGATAAAATTGGAGGTAAATATAAATTTAAGAAAAGGAAAGAGATCCAACCCCAAGCCCTCCTGGGGCTTTAGATCTTCACTAGGGGAAAACAAACTAACTGACGAAAGGGTAATTAGTTTCACATTAATTTAAGTAAACAAACATAACAAACGCAACTCCCACACTCCTTTCATCATCATCTTTGTCTTTGTTGGGGGCTGGAAAGAGGGATGCAAATTGTATATATTTCTTTTAAATTATTTCACTTCTATTTTTGTCTTTGACATTTCCCCCTTTTCAAGCAAAACTCTCGAACAACTAAAAAGCGGTAAACAATTTGTCAAAAAGGTAGACAGTTGAATAAAAAGGAAAGCTCCGATTAAGGGAGAAGAAAACAAAACAAACTAAAGGAAAGAAAGTACTTGTGTCACAGCCAACGTGAAGGCAACGTATGCAGCAACCGACAAAGAAGTAATCCATGCAAATGGTGCTCCAAAATTGTATGCAAGAATACCTGCTACCAAAGAAATCTAAAGGAACACATGATGAGTCTGTTGAATTGAAATATGCAAATGATATTCATGTGTTAAAAAGAATATGCAGGCAGGAACAGAAAAAAACAAGTGTAGTTGCTATTTAATTTAAAACATGAAGCACAAGAGCATCTCCAACAACTTCTCTAAAATAGAAAAAAAAAAAAAAGTGGGTTTTTCTCTTCTAAAATGCTCCAACAGTTTTTCTATCTTATTCTCTAAAAATTAGAAAAAACATGGAGAAAGCTCTAAATATAGAGAAATCTCTAAATGAGAAGAGTGAAAAATTATTTTAATATTTTCCACCAATACCTTTTGACTTTTCATTTTCTATCTTATACAAATTATAGAAAAGCTGTTGTAGATGCCTAAGAGATCAAGTAGAGACGGAAAAAAGTGATGGTAAAGAAATCATGACAGATCAAGAAAGCAGCCCTGAGATCAGAAAACTAATAGGAAGAGAACAAATCGCACCTCTAATATAGTTGGTACAACATTAAATACCATAGCTGAGAGGATAAAGTTAATAGCTCGGCTACCACGATCAATAATTCGATTTAGAGCACCTGTTTCTCGGCTGCAAACAGAAAAGAGACTAGAAGATATGATTTACGAAGAGAAACCCTGGGACCTAATTAGCAATCCGAAAATTAGGATTTCAGGTCAACCCTGAGGCATTAACAGGACATGCATATAACGGATGAAAAACTTTGTTTTCCCTAACATTCTAATCAGCAATACCAGCATGTTTATAACAACTTGACATCTACACTTGGCAGTTGCTGAATGGTTTTGGTGCAGAATGATCAAGTGGGGTCAGAATATGATTAAGAGACTCTTATGATATAATGCAAAATGACATACGGTTGTTTGGTAATTGTTCAGAGTGAAATTAGGGCGCTGAATGGTTAAGGGAGGTACAAGATACAAAATCGTTCAGAGGGTTTTAGAACCATTAAGAGAAGCCTTTTTTTACCAAACAAGATTCACCTCTTACGATTCAGAGGTTGCCTCTTAATGCAACTATTAAGAGGTAAACAAACAGCCCCTTACACTAAATGTATAGATGTGAAAATAAAACATCCATATCCGGATCAACAGTCATTTATGTGATATAGCTCAACTGTGCAATTTAAAAGGAGAGTAACCAAAAAGCTTGGAGGAAATGCAACTGTCGCTACAAAAGCTGATGCTAAACCAAGCTTAAACAGGATATACAACTGTCTATTAGGAAACGCTCACAGTGGGCTGTATATATCCAATGGTGTTCAGCCAAAGAAAGTCAACGTCTTCATTTGGAGGTTAAGCAAAGGAAGGATTCCAGTGAAGGAAGTTTTGCATGACAGGGGCTTTGACATTGACTCTAGGCTTTGCCCGAAATGTAGCAGTGATGTGGACTCTCTTAATCACTGCTTCATAGACAGGACGATTAGTGCTCAGTTGTGGGCTAAAATCTCTGATTGGGGTGATGCAAATCTCCAAGCTAGAAGATCGATCGAGGAGCTAATCTCAGATGCTGGCAGCAGCGGTAATGGGTCTGCCTTAGTTTCGGCTAAGTAAGCAGTCATTTGGCCTTCCCTTTTCATCCTGTGGAAGAAGAGAAACTCTTTGGTTTTTGAAAGGGACGCTAGGATTGATATAAAGGATATGGTTTTCAAAATTCAGGCGACTTCCTTTTTTGGATTTTCAACAGGGCTAAGTGCATGAAGCCTTCTTGGTTGGAGTGGCTGAGTGGCTCGTATTGGCATAGTTAAAGCTTGATTGTATATTTCCACGTTTAGGGTGGTTTCCCTTCATTTCAGGTCGTTTCTTTTTTGTGTTTCCTTGGGCGTTTCCTCTGTTCTGAGGTTTTTGTTGTCTCGTTCGGTGCTTTGCTCCTTGCAGAATTAGGGTGCTTGCTTTGGGTTTTGTGTTCCCCCTAAGTTCTTTTCCTGTTTTAATAATATGGCCTTTCGAAAAAGAAAAAATTATAGCAGCCACTAGCCCACTACTCTAGAGGATTATACATATTTAACTATCTGTCAACTTGTCATACATGCATCTAGGATACCTACTTTGCAACCCCACACCTTATTGCAATTTCCACATGAAATCCATAAAGTTTAAAGTACACTATTTCACATAAAATAAATTTGAAACCCAATTTAAGCAGCAACTCAAGAAGAAAGTTATACAGGTATACCTAAGATGATATTGCAGATCAAGCTGATGCAAATGTGCAAACACCTGCAACACAAAATACATCATAAGCTTCATACCTTGAAATGGAAAACTGTATCCGGTAAATGAAACGACACAAGGAAATGCACGGTTAGCCTTATGGTATTCTAAGTAGTTACAGTATGGTGGGTCACCGTCTTTGGGATGAAAGAGAACGAAAAAGAGATAGGGAGTTCCAGAAGCCTTTCTATCTATAGGCACAGTGCATTAATGCTCCCACCAAGATTTTCCTCTACCCTATCGGCCATGAATAAGTGCACAAACAAGTGGGCATGAAAGAGTATATGAATACTGTTCTTATGCATAGAGCCTAAATAATGTAATGATGCTGGAAGCTATCATTTGAGTTCGATCATACCTTTCCCGAAACTGATCTAATAGTCCGCAATGCAACCTTAGAAAACACTGCAGTTCGCAACTCTGTAACAAGACATATGCGCAGACTTAAGTCGAGATTAAAGAGGGGGTGGGGAATACAAGGTTCGTCGCCCCACACAAGCAAAAATGAATATTTCAGGCGATATTTGGCTTTATCATTAGATTTGAACTCAAATAATACGGTATCACAACAAGCACCAGCAATTACTTCATAATGAAGTACCGTTGAAAGCAGAAGCCCCTGTTCGTGCTATCCCATAACCAATCAACACAGCTGCTGGACTTACAAAAACAGCTAAAGCTGTTGAATTAGCAGTCGCAAACTCAGAAAGTGAACTAGGATTTCCTGTTGCTGTTGTTAACCAATCAACCGCTAGCTTGAATAAGAAGGGAACTTGAACATTCATTACCTGATAAAAAAAAGAACTCTTGAGAAAATATGTAACTAACATGGGCCCTATAAACATAAAATAAAACATGCAAAGAAGTTTAATAGCAATAGCCCTTTACTCACTTTGGCTCCAACCAAAAATCCCATAGCAGTGAGCACTCTCAGTCTGAACTCTATGTTATCTTTCATCCACAAGTACTTTGCAAGTGTACTAAGAATTGTAGCATTATTAATTTGCACTCCTTTCAAAATAAGATCTTTTCCATCCCCTTTGTTGTTCTGCTTCTTACCCTTCGAATCATCGCCATTGGATGTTGCCAATGAAGCATACCCGTTAGGCATAGAACCCTGAAAGTTACAATGAAATAAATGTCATGTCTGTCTTGATTTTCTCATATGTTTGTTTATGAAAACACACACATTTTTCTTTCATGCTATTTGTTAAGAAACTCAACTAACCACAAGAAATCATAGCAAAAAATTCAGGGCACGGAGAACAATAATATCATGGGTCAATAATAATCCGAAGTGATTAAAAAGCTCAACGGTGTACAATCTAAATCCGCCATACTACTTACTTCACAATCATATCATCAGCCAGCAATAACGTCTAGTGACTAAAAAGCTCAACGTTGGACATGTAAAATCACCAAGGTGCCGAAATACAAAATGCCCCTGCTTCTCAATCAGTAAATATTAACATGTTTAGTAACACATGATACGTCAAATATCAACATGAATCAGAAATATCCTAATATCAACATGACATTATGACAACATGGGGAAATGCTTACATACTGTATGCACATCTTTCCATATGGATAACTGGTTAAAAGAATCCACTGGCTCTAAGATTGTGCAAGCAAAACAACCAGATTCATAACTTAGCAATAATCTACTTAATTTCAACTTCAGCAAGACTAGATTTCAAAAACAAAACTTCCATGTTAAGCATAACTACAAAAGGTTAACAGTTCACATAGTCAAAATCACACACTTCTTCATAATTCTCCTAGAGCTATATATAGAAGCTTAATAAGTCCAGGAAGGCATATTGATTCTTAAATCAAACGTAGATCCAGCTACAAAAAACTGTACTTCATCTAGCATAGAGTCAAATTAAACAATTGAACATAATCATAACCTAATCGCATACATGCTTACAGAATTTCGAAAGGGAGGAGGAGAGGAATCTGAGCGAAACGCAGTTAACTGTTTGAAAAACTGCGTAGATTTCCTCGAAACCTGCCACGGATCACGCCGGCGAACGTTGAACTGTCTAGTGAAAACACTACCACCGGAGCTGTACGAACAATCCGATGGAAGAAATGATCCAGAAATACCACCACCACCACCACCAGTCCTACTACAGCTCGAGATCGCCATCACCTTCTTGCTTGCCGTTGTTCGAACAAGAAGATGCCTAGACCTACTGCACCTTGCGCCAATTTTCGATAGCATCTTCGGTTAATTCAGAGAATGTGGCATTGAAGGAACAAGCCGTTGACCAGGATGCGAAATGCTGTTCTAGGGATTTGAATTGTGTTTCTTCGAGCCCTAATTTGGAGTAAGAGAAGGTAGACAAGGATCCGATGATACAAGAAAAAGGTGGAGATGAGATCGTCGGAAAGTATGGAGGACGGCCGATCGCCGGCCACCTTCGTCGGTTTTGTAGTTGGATTCGCCGGTGTGGGAAGAAAGAGGAGGGAGGGGGTGGTTGGAATAATATTTAGAGTAAATTACATTTTTGGTCCCTGTACTCTATGTCTTGTAACATTTTGGATTCTTATTTTGAAATATCCTTAGATTACATCTTTGTAGTTTGCAATTTATAACGATTAGGTCCCTTTCGTTAATTCCGTCAAAAAATTCTGTTAACTCAATTAGTTTAGAGGAATAGTTTAGTCGTTTAAAATCATAGAGACCAAGAATTTAATATGGAGTATTATATTTAGAAAAATGTTCAAACGAGAACACTAACTATTTACGAGAATGCGAGGAGTTTCTCCCATGTACAGTATCACATGTGATTTTCCACTGACGGAAAAAATTAGGAGGCAAGCGACTTTGGATGAATCAAATGTAATTTTGTACGTGAATCATATATGATTTTGTATATCGAAAAAACTTCTTGCGTTCTCAGAAATAGTTAGGGTTTTCGAATGAACCTGTCTTTCTCTCTCTCTATATATTGTTGGAAGGTTACCCCCGCCTATGGTAATTACGTCCCCATTCTTGGATGGTTCCTCCCCATCCTCCCGTCCATATCCATGTCGTCACCGCTCCATTAAAAACAAGGTCCCCACCATTTGCTATTTCGATATTGTCAAGCGATTTGGAGGAGCCGATAAGACTATGGTGATTTACTTTATAAACTGACTGACTTAACGGTATTTTGTGGATGAAGTTAGATTCAGGGACATAATACGTTATAAAATGTAAATCATAGGAATGTAATTTATAGATATTTCAAATTAGGGTTTCAGAGTGTTAATCACATAAAACACAAAGACCAAGAATGCAATTTAGGGGTCGTTTACTTATACACTTACCCGGTAAGTACCTACCAGTAAAATTGAACACTATCACTACCATATCGGACAATATTTTAGTTTCTCAAAACGATATCATACGCAACAATTTACCAGGTAAGAGTTGTCGATCTCACTTACCGGGTAAGACTCGGTTAATGCTATCGCTCTTACCGGGTAAGATTTTAGTCACTTTTATGTTCGTCCCACAAGAGAAATTGACTCGGTAAGCACTTCCCGGGTAAGCGTCAAGTAAACGGCCCCTTACTCTAATATTTATATGTGGTTTATCAAAAATATCATTTTTTTCCTTCATAGAGTTTTGAAATTACAAGATGGTTTTTAATTTTCTTTTTAGTTTTATCTACTCAAAATCCATTACATAATTTGGGTCTATGCGGTTTTGATCGAGCAAAAAATAAAAATTTGATAAAATGGTAAAAATGATATTCATTTAACGGAATAAATTATTTGCATCAACCTTTTGGGGAGTTCATTCAAGACATACTCAAACTATTACTCAACAAAAAGTAGAAAAATCATGATCCGGATAACAGACCAAAAGCTATAGAACTTGGATGTAGGTCTTTTGTCGAAATGAAATGGCTTGTTGGCATTACAGCCTCCCTTCACCTTTCATGGCCACTATTTCCAGTTCGACTAAGGAGTATCTAATGGGTAGAAGCCCGATCATTGAAGAGAAGGACTAAATCTGGATGTTTTTGCAAATCACTTGGCCTTCTTGTAATATTTAAAACCGGATGGACGATCAAGTGTTGTTTTCAACAAACCAAATGGACCAAGTTTGTAATTTACTCCATTTTCTAGTTTTCCATTAAATCTTTCAAAAAGCCATGATATAATTATATAGGGGCATCTCCATATTCCAAAAAGACAACATTTTTCCTTTATGACAATATGAAAATACCTTTTATCACATATAATAATATAGATGTGAAAATACCATTACCACATCTTCCATTTTACTCTTAATTATCAAACATAGGAGACTTTTGTATAAGGTAAAATTGCCCTCTAATTAAAATTATTCGATTTGTATTTAATATACCATTGAATTATTTTTTATACTTAATATACCATTGAACTATTATCATTGAACTATTTTTTATACTCAATATACCATTAAACTATTTTTTTGTACACATTATACCATTGAACTATTTTTTTTGTACACATTATACCATTAAGATCAATGGTATAATGTGTACAAAAAAAAAGTTCAAATGGTATAACGTAAAAAAAAAGTTCAATGGTATAATGTATACAGATCCACGTCAAAACGGGCTATTCCCGATTGCAATGGTATAATGTGTACAAAAAAATAGTTCAATGGTATATTGAGTACAAAAAATAGTTCAATAGTATATTGAATACAAATCAAATAATTTGTTACCCAAAAAAGTCATAAACCTTTTTCTTAACTGTTTACCTTTTTCATTACAGATATTTACTTCTGGACCACTTTTTATTAAAACATGTTTCTTTCATCCCATCTTTGCTCCTTGAACTAAATCAACAAAACAAAATATGTATACGTCAAAACAACAAAATCAATATACCTCACTCGAATGTAGAATCTAACAATAACATTTACACAAACATATTTGCTACTCAATAAAATGAACATTTTAAGATAAACCTTCAACAAGAACATGGATGATGGATCATTGCCGTAATTTGCAAAATTTACCTTCAATGGCAAATTCATAAAGCTTTGGTTGGGCCTTGGGACTCTTCCCCAAAGCTTGCCAGTTCGAGTTTCTCCAGACCACTGAGATTTTCCTGTTTGTTATCTTTAGTGGGGTCAGTCAGTTCGAGTTTCTCGAGACCACTGAGATTTTCCTACTTGTTATTTTTAGTGGGATCAGTCAAGGTTAGCACAAGCTGACCTAGACACCCACGGTTACCCCAAAAAATCATAAAGCTTCATTTTTGATGAATTTATAAGGCCTTGTATCTTGACCAATTTAGGGTAGAGATGCACAAGAGAACCCAAACCCGAAACTCGTCCAAGCCTGGATCGAGAAAATCCCAAGCCTAGTGAGCCCGAAACCTGGTCCGGGCTAGACGAGACCAAAATTTTGGGAGAGGCCTGGCCTGGAAAAGCATGAAAAAGCATGGTTAAGCCCGATTGGGTCCTTTTTCAACCCCAACACCCACATGGGCCAACCCTTTTTCGCCACTAAAACAGGATTGGAAGGTCTGAGCCCAAGCCTTGTGCATCTATAGTTTTTGGACCTGGGTTTACCTTCTCGTGGACCCATCGATTCACGCTGTAGGCAAACCAGAGAAGACATAAACCCGATTTCCCATCTCGTCCTAACCTGAAATCTCAAGCTTGTTGCAACATATTTGTTCATGAAGCCTTAAAATGATTCAATCTTGATAAAATTTTACATCTATCACAACAGTACGATTACATCTAAAAAAAACAAATGAACCCAGTAAATCCCACAACAATAAGGTCAGGGGACCGTTTCATCTACCCCAATTACATCTGATTCCTACAATCATATACAATTAGTATGTGCTCTAAACCCTAATATCTAAATGGAATCTACAAGAACTAGCATGTTGTGTGAACATTAGGTGTGTGCTTTTGGTTATCATGTGATTCTACAACATAATAGAGAATATTATCTTTATGAGTAGGAAGGAAACTACCCTTTTCTGGTCACACGTCGGCCGATATCGATGTCCATGAGCCGTGATGAAGGTCCACGTGTCGAGGATGATAATCCAACAGACTCGGGAATGTCGAGATCGACTCTCGTGGATGGACCTGCAATCGCTCGCTTGATATCGACTTCGTTTAGTCTTCGGACTTGGAATTTTGATTTCTCGATCTGTTCATGAAATGTATCACTTGGAAGTTATGTATTCCACCGTTAAAAAATTCGCAAAGATTTCTGTTTTATCATGTTTTAATGGTAAAATGACTTATTTGTCCATTGTAACAATTGCAAGGTATTGATGGTATAAGTTTTGCAACATAATGTTCCTGTGTTTTATCATCGTTGGAGGGTACTTTAGACATCTAACCAAACAATGAATCTTGTCTATACTATATTATAAAACATTTAGGTAAAATACTAAAAACTACTTATTAAACATCAGATATCGCTTAGTAATGCATAAAATCTTATATTCCAGGTTTACAAGTAATTATTGCATACATATAATTACTCAAAGCTCTTTGAATTACATAAAACTAGCTAATGACCGGTGGTAAACATGCTCAAATTTAGAATAACTATCGAGCCCTACTAATACGACATAAAACTTAATCGTTCTTTATCAAAATATAATATAGTAAAAACTAAAAGAAATTAAATCTAGAAAATTTAAATTATAATAAAAACTTGAATTTAACAAATTATACAAGAAAAGAGAATTTATAATTTTACAGTAACTAGAATGTTTGTCCTGTGGTTTACATGACTCTTTGAAAGTGGTCCGTAAACTTCAATAACTACAATTATCGTCCCTACTGTTTACATTTTGCTTTCAAAATGGTCCTGGTCCGTAAACTTCAATAACTACAATTATCGTCCCTACTGTTTACATTTTGCTTTCAAAATGGTCCTGGTCACTAACTCCGTTAAGTAAGGGACAATTATGTCTTTTTTTCTTACATGTTCTGATCCTCTAAGTAAAAAAAATTAGGTAAACTACAATTTTGGTCCTTTAAAGTAACAACAAAAAAATGATAAAAAGACATAAAAGCCCCTTACTTAACGGAGATATTTAACGAAGTTAGTGACTAGAACCATTTTCAAAGCAAAATGTAAACAATATGGACGATAATTTTAGTTATTGAAGTTTAGCAACCACTTTCAAAGATTCATGTAAACCGCAAACACCAAAATTGTAGTTACTCTAATTTTTGATGTAACACCAATATTGATATTCTTTTCCTGGTTTTCTTTAACCGGCTCATCAAATTAGCAAGACATGTTCAACCACCAATTTTGATTTCTATTTTATCCAAATATAAATTCCAGGGGTTTTTTTGACAAGGAACTGCATAAAATTTTCTATTCTCGGTTTACAATAAAATCTTGCACCCCGCTCTATCACACAGGTACACAATTAGTTAACCTATGCAGCAATCAAATGTTGCAATACTTGTGGAACTATTAGAGTTTAGTGAGTTAGGGTAGTTTGGTAATTTGTTGTATTGTTTTGAGTTGGTATAAATAGGTGTTTTGTATCTCATTTTGTTAAGTTATTACAATCAATTTCTTCATTTCTGTTATATGGTATCGAAGCAAAAGAATAAAAACAGAAAAAGAAACTTAACCGAACGAATAAACTTACCAGCTCAAGATGATGAGCTGATGCATACGCATTAGCGAGTCTTTTTTGCAGATCGTCCACCTTTTTCTTCTCGTATTCACGATTCTCCATTTCACTCCCCTTTTCACCTACTTGCTCATACAATGCTGCATAAGAAATGTGGTTCGATTTAGCTGGCCAAAAATACGTACCATTTTGAAAAGAAAAAAAAATCGTTGTTTTTCATCAACGGAGTTGAGTGCAAGGCTATTGGAAAAAGAAAAAATAGGTTACTACATCAAAAGCACGTTAAAACAAACAAAAGAGTAAATTACAGTTTTCGTTGCAAGGGTTTGTTAAAAACTGCGATTTTCGTCCCAATGATTTAGAATTGCAGTTTTAGGGATGTTTTCATCCCTATGGTTTGTAACTTATTGTTATATTTGTCTTTATGATTTACAACTTATTGTGGTTTTGGTCCTTGTGGTTTAAAATTCTTTACTATTTTAGTCCCATGTACTTTAAAGGTAGGAATTGTTTCAGGGACGAAAATAGCAATAAACTAAAAACCATAAGGATGAAAATGGAAATTTCTAAACCATAGGGACTCGAATGGTAATTTACTCTAAACAAGATTTAGGAACCTGCCTGATGGACTATGATTTTTCGTTCACAACACGAGGGTGTGTTTGGTTTGCGGATGGGATTGGACGGACGAGAGAGAGGTAGGCAGGTGAGAGAATTTTCGAAATTGGTAATATAGTAATTTACCAATTCTGTCTAATCTCCTGCTTTTTGTTCTGTCTATTTTGCATTTTGTCCCACTCAACTGGGTCTGTCATGTTCCAATCTAATGCGATGAAAGTATAATTGTTTCTTCTATGAGATCTTCATTCAAGATGAATGAGACTTGGATCAGAGGTTTCCATTTTATCCATAATTTCTTTTCAGAAAGGGTACCGCTAAAAAGCCTTATTTCCTATACTGCACCAGAAAATTTCAACTTCTTATCCCAAAATTGCAGGCTTTATATGTCATTTGCACTTCTGTTAGAAGTGGTACTTCCTCCAACCCAAAATAAGTGTCCAGGATTCTTAGTTTGTCTCATAAAAAGTGTCCACTTTCAAAAGTAAGTGTGTACTTTCCAATTCTACCCTTAACTATAAGATGGAGAAATTCATTACTCCCTCTGTTGTTAAGGGTACAATTTTCATTTAGTTAATTAGAAAGTGGAACAGTTATACTTCCTCTGTCCCAAAATAAACATCCACGATGAAGATGGCACGCAGTTCTAGAATATGTAACAATTACGCTTTTTAAATAGGGAAAATTACCATTTTTACAAACATAAGTTTTTTCTATTTTTACCAACATTCTTTAATTTTTACCAATTACATCATTAAACTATCAATTTTTTTTCAATAAAACCAAGGTTTAAATTTTTCTCAATAATCCCTACCCCAAATCAAGAGTAAATTACATTTTTGGTCCCTGTTGTTAACACTCGTTATCAACTTTGGTCCATCTTTAAAACTAATTACAATTTTGTCATGGTTACCTCTTTATTTGAGTTTTAGTTACTTTGAATAAATTTAATTATAAAGGTTAGTTAGTTTAAGGGTAATTCTATACTTTCAACCTTTTTTCTGTCTTTTCTCATTGTTGTCTTATTAAAATCATAGAGTAA
>LUCG01275051.1:0-13756 GCA_001633085.1 Carthamus tinctorius | reverse complement strand
CCAAATTTGGAGTTTGAACAGGAACTCTTCAGATCCTTGATGCCTCTTTATTTGAACAATCAAATTTTGAAGGAATTCAAACAAGAATGGAGGTCCATATATGAAGACGGTGTCGTCTCTTTGAATTTTGACCTTTTGCCTCTTTGAATTTTAAGTTAGATTTTGAGACGAAAAAACCCTACTCAGATATAGTTGGTGGTGTTCAAGTGCAAATATTATAAAGCTACTATGAAATGATTAGAAATTGTGTAAATTGACATCCTTTTTAAGTTGATTTATCATTAAATTTTAAGAAGTGTGTTCAAAATATTATATTTAAGTAGTTGTTTTGCTATCTAGAAATATGAAATAATGTTTAATTTATATTAAAGGTAAAATGGTCATTCATGCCGTTCAAATACTAAGTTTAGATTAGTTTAGAAAAAGAAATAAGCGGCGACATATTTTTATACGGATAGACAAATTTATCTAGAGAGATAACTTTATTTATACATGATTTAATAGAATAATTGATAAACAATCCCTAAATATTTATTAAATTATTATAAGATAAACTTCTCATTAAATAAATTCTTCGAATTTTGAGGCAACATTTATTAAAATACAACTTTTTTTTTCTATTTTCGATGCATCATTCTTAAACAACTTCATAGCACGCATGCCAATTTCTCAATTGTACCATGCTTTTGACCGGTTCTATATAACGAGGGGGTTTGTCCGTGCTTTGCTGTAGGAAGTTTTGTTAATATTGTAAGGATCCGTTATTGTGAACACTATTTTAGAGGAAGTTACCTATTAAGAGCCCGGACTTTGCACCGGGTTATAAACTGTGATAGATTTGATCGTAAGTAGTAACATGAATTTATATGAAACATAAAGTTTGTACAAATGTTGTCATACGGAAGGTTTAATAAAATAAATGTAAAGATTTAAAAAATCAAAAAATTTAATTTTAGGAGATTTTAATAATACTAACAATTATCAGGAAGGCAAAAGACTGTTCATGAACAGTAGGCACCGACACTTTAATATATTTCAGCCAATATACGATATATGACTAAAACGTAAAATGAAATATAGAAAACTAAAAGGTATAAAGTGAATAAATATTATAAGTTTAAGGGGCTAAAATGTAATTTCTCCAAATGTCGATAGCTGTTGTTCATGAACAGTGTTTGGCTTCATATAATCGTACTATATATAGTATAAAATAAAATAATTACATCAAAAAATATTCAATATTATGCTCGTTTCGAACGTACCGACGATACGATTATGATGGCGTAATTTGTTAAAATTAAGACGTATTTTTTAACATGTTCAAACTGATATACGACATATGACTAAAACATAAAATAAAATATAGAAAACTAAAAGTATAAAATGGATAAATATTATAAGTTTAGGGGTTAAAATATAGTTTCTACAAATGTCATGGTTTCATATAGTCGTACTATATATAGCATATAATAAAATAATTACATCAAAAAATATTCAATATTAGGCTCATTTCGATCGTATCGACGATGCGAATATAATGACATAATTTGTTAAAATTAAAACGCATTTTTTTAACATATTTTAGCCAATATACAATATATGACTAAAATATAAAATAAAATATTGAAAAGTAAAAGGTGTAAAGTATATAAATGTTATAAGTTCAGGGGGCTAATATGTAAATTTGAAAATGGGTATAGGGTTGAATTTGGTTGGAGCTTGGGTTGGGGCAGCGGGTCGGATGGGGTCAAAAAGGGAGAGAGAAAAAGATGGATTTGGGTCGTGGGTCAAAGCAAGGCGGGGCGGGGCGGTGTTTGGGTCGGGTGTCCTGATGATTGTATAGTATAGATAATAAGGATAAGAGAAATTATATATCCTTCTACTTTTTCCTCTTACTCATCCTCCTACTCACTTGATCAAGACAAGTGTTAAAATCAATAGATGATATGGGGAAAGATAATTAGTGGACTACACATGTCATTTGATTAAGTGAGTAGGAGGAAATATAATTTCTCTAAGAAGAAGTAACATTATTTTCTTGTGTATTTGACAGGAAAAATAACTACTCCACAAAATATGTTTTGTTGTGTTGGTTGTTATCAAAAAATTTAGGAGGTGCTTGGTTCATTTTAGGGGATGGGAATGAAATGAAAATGGAAATATAGGAGAATGAGAATGAAAATGAGCATTTTATTGATGTTGTTTGGTTAACCCACTATAATCAATGAAAAATTGTTTTATATTAAAAAAAAATTCTTCCACTTTGAAAATACAAAAGATGTTCCATTTANTTTCATTCCCCCCAATTTGGTCAGGAATGAAAATTAATGGATTTGCAAGAATGATTCCATTATATAATATCATACCAAACAATAGTTTTCATTATCATTTCCATTATTTGTCCTGCAATACCCCCAACCAAAAGCCCTCTTAATGAAATTACGAAGTGTAAGTTTTAATAAATGTTTACGTATTGAACCAATAGCTCTTTTCATAACATACTTGAAAATATACTGAAAATACATTCATTTAACGTGCTTGAAATTTTTAAACCACATTATTTATCATGCACATTTTATATTTCAAAAATCAAAATACATAAAATGTATACATGTGTCACTCATCATAACGTCATATGTCATAGAAAATTAACCCGATTCAATTAAAAAAAATTATGCCAGTATGCTTAACTAATAAATTTTATTCACCACTTTAATGCAACAGTTGCTTCTGAATTCTCTTTCGTTTAGGTTATTTACTTGTTTGTCAAACTAATGATACAAGGTCATCTAAAAATATGTAATATAGCCGGTGTTTTAAAAACTCATTGCACGGTCTTCATGTTGTGTCATGATATAAGATTGTTAACTTATGTCACGTTTAATCCATGGCACACCATGGCCTAATGCGCATTATTTTGTGATACGATATTTGATTCTTCTTAATGTTTTATTTGCTAGTTTTTGATATATAACCTAATTTAACTTGCTTAACTATTAACTCACTGAGTAACAATATGAAATATATGTTTTGTATGTATGAATTAGAAATTTGAAGTCATAAGTCATGCCTTGAAAAACATCATGGTTTCGTCGTGGCTCCTATGGCTTGAGGTTTGGCCTCGACGCCACGCCATGTCTCATGCCATTTAGAACCTTGAATATAGTAGGTGCAACTATTAGGTTTTTTAGTGTGTGTGCGTGTGTATATATATATACATATATATCGGAATTCACATCTACTCATGGACGTATTATTGTTGTTTTTTTACCTTTGTGAATATTCATAGTCTTGTATTGTCCGTTGACCGTTGGATATTTATAAAAACCAAACCTCTTCTCTTGTAACATCAAGCATGAACTTCATAAGCAAAAATGTTCAAACAACAGATGTAACACCCCACTTCCATATTCTTCAAATCAATTTAAAAAGAAATCTGTAACGGGATAAACTTCCTTTTTATAATACGAATCAACAAAAACTGAAAGTTTGAATATGAACCATTTGATGTATGGTTTGTTTTATGTATGTTTTTTGCCAAGGTCCGTGGGGTTAACATAATACTTTGACTCGACAATTTGACTTGTGTTGTTAGTTCTTTAACATCTCTTTCTGCAATTGAGAAAAATGTCATAGAAGTAGGTTGAACAGGCTCAAGCTTGGAGGAAACATGTAAAGAACATACCAAAGGAGTGTTAGCCTAGTGGTAAGGATTGGGCACTACATAGTGGTGAACCCGAGTTCGAGCCCTGGGGGATACATTCTGGAGGTACGGGGGCTTCGACCCCGGGCTGCATGCTTTAGCAGTCGGGCTTCGACCCAAAATTGCCGAGGATTAGTCTGGACCCAATGTGGTCTGGGATACCTCTTCCAAAAAAAAAACATGTAAAGAACATGCCAACGGTCGTACAAGGTGACATGATGATCAGGATGATGCAAATTAGCATATGGGGTAGAGAAAAAAAAGCAAAAGACGACTGAGTAGGGGTGTGCATCGGGCAGGTCGGACCGGTTCGGATGGGAAAACCAAAAACTCGATCGACTTTCATATACGAAAAATCAAGACCCAAACTTTAGGTTTCGAATTGCTTCATGTCCGAGTTGGTTGGATTTCAAGTTGGTTTTTGTCGGTTTCAAGTATTATCATAATGCAAAAATATATATTAATTAATCAATTCTCATAATAAATTCAATTGATTGATGAATCAATAATAAGTTTAAAAAATAAATCATTTTGAATTAGTAGATTTCGAATCTTTTCCGTTAATCACTCCTCTTGAGGCTTGAAATATCGAAAAGTAGTGTAACGACAAGCTACCAAGTACCAACTTCACAAGTGTTAATCGACCGCCAAAAGATATGATTTTTTCCTTCCATGATTCGAGTTTAGACCTTACCTTATTGATAACTGTCTTCCAATTTTCCAATTTACCCATCGATACGCCAACTAGTAGGCCTAAATATATAAAAGGTGCCGCTCTCCCAACTCACATCCCATCTCCCTTGCCCACTCTTGGATCTCCGTCCCGCTAATCCCTACACCATATAACTTGCTCTTCCTCGTATTGATCTTCAATCTCAACACTATGCAAAAACATTTAAGAATTTTGATTAAATTCTTTAAGTTCACTTTGCTCCACTTCTAGAAATCATTTTTTTGGGGTGGGGGAGACAGCAGAAAAAACAACATGGTGGAGGTTAAGTGGGAAAAATTAGTCAGTTCATTTGAGAGCGGAGGGTTAGGTGTAGGGAATTTATTATTGATGAACCGCGCCTTTTGGGTAAGTGGTGGTGGCGCTTTCTCTTTGGGGAAGATGCCCTGTGGGCGAGCATTATCAAAAGCATTTATGGGAAGTACGGGGGTTTATGGGGGAGTGAGTAGGGGTAGAGGAACCATTTAGAGTAACATTGCTCAGGTTGGGGAGTCCATGGTTTGAGTGGGTCGCAGATTTTCCTACACTTTCCAAAAACAGGTAGGGGANTTTTTTTGGGGGGGGGGGAGTTGGGTTAACGGTAAATCATTGGCCGAGGAGTTTCCTAGATTAAGTCGTTTAGCATTGGACCTAGGGCATGGATTGTAGAGGGGGTGATGAGTAGAAAGTAGGTGGGTATGGAATTGGAGGTGGAGGAGCGAGTCGATAGGGAGAGAAATCGGAGAATTGGGGGAGTTAGTAGAGAAGCTTAGGGGTGGGAACTGAAGAGTAATAGGAAGGACGCATGAGAGTAGGCAATTGGTGTGGATAGAGGCTTTTCCGTCAAAAAGTGTCTTGAGGTATTCGTAGATGGAGAAGTATATTCGGGAGCGGAGGAGATGTTGTGGAGTCAAATGGTTCCCAAGAAAATAAACATTTTCACATGGAGGGCAACACTCGAAGGAGTCCCCACCCGTGAAGCACTTAATGACAAAGGCATCGAATTAGATATCGTCCTATGCCCACGGTATGGGGAGGAGGTAAAGAATCTTGACCACACAGTTGTAAATTGTAGAGAAAATAATCTATGGATGTGTATAGGAAGATAATGGAGTAAGAACACGAAGGAGATCAGATCATTGCATCAGTTGTTACAAAAGACGTGACCGTCCTCCAGGCTTCCAAAGGTCGATCACACTTGATTGGCGTGAAGTGGGTTACGTTATACCTTATGTGACAAGACATAAATAATTCAATTTTCAAAAAAACGACTTCCAAACTCAGTGAGAGTTTTTTTGTTTGGCAAAGAATAATTTTCAAGTGGATGTGCAGTAAATCAAATCAGCTTTGTGATTGGTATGAATGGTTAGCGGATCATGTGGCGGAGAACGCAAGATAGGAAATCAGAAATTAGATTGGGATGGGGGCCCACTCAGGGTGATGCTCAAGGATCTCGATTAAATGCAGAGCCTTGTAAGTCAGCTGGATCGCTGGCATAAACATGTAGAAGAAAGTTATTTGAAGTTGAGGAGCGAGTTGAGGATGCGCTTTGCATCTGCAGAACGAATTCTCGTGGTTCATTGTGATCGTGTTTGGGCTAAGTGCGATTTGCAGCTAGATGGAAGATTCTCGTGGTCGCTGAAACCGTCTTTAGTCCGATGTGGCTTTGGTCGCTGTTTACTGCAAC
Source organism: Carthamus tinctorius (assembly GCA_001633085.1). Lineage (NCBI taxonomy): Eukaryota > Viridiplantae > Streptophyta > Magnoliopsida > Asterales > Asteraceae > Carthamus > Carthamus tinctorius. The sequence goes on along the minus strand of LUCG01275051.1, from coordinate 7,657 downwards.
TTAGCATTTGGTAGAATGGTTATTCACTATAGCAACCATCATTGCTGGCCAGGTAATGTAGTCGTGCCCGATTGCCAAGTAATTTGGATGTCTTGAGACTTATTGAAGTGATACAACCAATTTACTTCTTGTAAATTAGTGTTCTTTTTTTGTGGTTCGCTATAGCCTCTTTCTTGTTGGTTGTTCTCTATTTTGAGGCCTTTCCCTGCAGTTTATTCTTGGTGTACGCGTCGCTCGTTTCTTTGATAATAAAGGTTTATTGCTTTGCCGTTAAAAAATGATCGAGTAAAATTTATGAATTTTAAAAGATAAATAAAAAATATTTATATAATATTTAAAATATAAATGTGTATATTATTTTAGGTTCACGGATAAGTCGGGTAACTAACGATCAAACCTAACCCGGAACCAAATATTCACATAAAAGTTGGGTTTCGGTTTTTCATATTTGATTCGGGTTTTGCACACCCCTAACTAAAGGTATCGAATACAAATGAACCTACTAGTTAAAGTGTACATTGATGGAGAAAAAAAATGGAAGGTTTAAAAAATATAAACATAAAACCAATGGAAACCAAAATGTTTGACAACCTATTAGTCAAAGTGTACAAGCTATTGATGGAGAAAAAAATGAAAGATTTAAAAAATTTTAAACATAAAACCAATGGAAACCAAAAGGTTTAACACATTAATGACTTAATAAATAAGATCTACCAAAATATATAAACACATTATAAAGTCATTAAGTAAAGAGTAAACTCTACTTTTGGTCCATGTGGTTCTGTAGTTTTATTGAAAGCATGATCTAAATTTTGATGACTCTAAAATTGTCCTTGTAGTTTTGTTTTGCTTTGAAAATGGTCCCTCATCATTAACTCTATTAAGTTTAGTGACAATGACATTTTTGTCCATTTAGACTTCTCTTTTAATTCTCTTTAAAAAATTAAATATAATACATTATAAATTAATTATGTAAATTATATGTTTTGTAGTTTAACATATTCAAATATGTTCATTTTAGTTATTGTTTATTTGTTTTATTTCACTACTTTAACTATCGTCACCTTATTATTGCATTTTATTGCATTATTAGTTTTCTTAAAAAAAATTAAAACTAAAACTATAATATCTTTTTTAAAACTTATTTTTGTATAACCCCAATGGGACAGCCTACTGGTTAAGGCTTGGTGTTGAGGNAGTATTAATCCCAGGGGAGCATGCTTTAGCTCTCGGTAAAAATTACCAATGATGTAGCCTGGGCAAACCCAGGTGAACCTTATAAAAAAAAACTTATTTTTGTATATATTTATTATAATTTCTATATGAAAAACTAACCACTAGATGAAATTTAAAATAATATAAAACATATTATTTAAATACAATGTATGTAGAATAATTTAGGTTTAAGGCTGCAAAACTTACTGCAAAATCAATTTCAAAACTACAAAGATTAAATGAAGAAACATAATACAAAATCGATTAATCAATTGAAGGAACCCAATGCAAAACTCGAATTTAAGGCTGTTTAACAGCCGTTAGAGACAAGGACCAAATTCAGTCATATTTGCATACTTCCAATATCAAAACTGTAACTTTTAAACCATAAGGACCAAAAGTGTTATTAACAACAAACTACATGGACCAAACTTGTAATTTACTCTAAATTTTACAATATATTCGTCCTTTATATATAGCTGCCGGTTTCACCTGCCACTCCGTTCGCCTTCACCGAGTTAAACCCTTTCCCCTCTCTATCGCCGCCGTACTACTCCGCCGACGTTCAATCGCTGGTAGGAAATTATCAACGACGATCCGCCACACTCATATTCTCTTTCAGATCCTTTTGCTTCTTATTGCATTCAGAAATTTTTTTAAAATTTTCTAAATTCATTGTAAAAGTCCAAACCCTATTTTTTTAGATTCTGAAATTTTCTTTTGCTTCTGACACCATCGACTGGCCTCCCATCGATAAAGATAGAAACAGACCGGTAGGTCATCTTCTTCTTTTAAGTGCATGTACAGTAGCATCAATTTATTAATTTCCTTTCTTGTTCTTATATTTGGGTTTTTATTATTATTGCTAAATCGGGTTTAATATGAAAAAGTAGGAGTGATATTTGTGTTTCTAAAAATGTACTACTTGTTTTTGATTTTGGATTACGATAGATTTACCCTCCAACTTCAAGAATAGTGTAAATTGGAAATTATAGAACAATTGCTGATGGCATCAAATCTTACAATGAGTACTATTTAGGTAAAAATTCTGACTGGAAGATTTTTATATTTTGTTTCATGTTGATGGAGTTGTTTAAGAATGTTTTATGTTCGGTTTTTTTAAGGTTTGATTAGAATAGCCCAGCTTAACCTGGTGTGGGTGCCAATGTAAGTGATGATTTGTAGCATGTTTTAGAACATTCTTTTTATCCAATGTGCCTTTTTAAAAAAAATAAATGAAAGTGCTTTGATTTTAGACAGATTATTGGTCAGATACCATGGTATTTAGGGTTTTATGCTCTAGGATAAGTTCAGGTATCAAGAAAAAATTGCCCCAACTCAACATGTGAAGTATGTGTCTCTTGACACTTGCTGACTTCAGTTTGACTGGAGGATGGACTTAACCAAATTTTCTATGTGATGTTTGGGGAAGCATTGATGCTTTATTGTTGAGTGGAATGCCTCTGTTGGTTTATCAAATTCATGAGCCCTAGTCAACTGCTAGAAGTCTCAAATGAAGCCAATTTAGGGAGTATCTGAGATTGTTGTAACCTTTTGGCTGTTGTTTTTCCCTTTTTCTTATGCCGATTCTTCTAGACCTTTTTTGGAGAGCTTGGTAGAAGGATTTAATTGTTTCATCATAGTAGCTAAGATGTTGTAGCCTTTGTAAAGGTTTTGTTTGTGTCACTCTCTTATGTATGGCTCTTCATAAACATTTTGATCATGTAACTTGGTAACTAAGATTTGCTCAAACTTTTTGCATATTCTTTTTCCTGTTTAATCGTGGAGCCTTTTAGGAGATATAAAAAGGGTATTGGGATTCTCTGCAATTTGGCAGGGCTGAGTATTTGAGACTCTGTCTTGTCAATTTTAAAGTTAATGATCAAGACAATCTTTTTTTCTTGGTCATCAATTCTTCAGTGTTTCATATTATTCACATCTAAATACATGTTGTAGTTAATAAGGGTGAAACTATGGCAACCACCAAATTTACTAATGAAGTTATCACTCTTTCTTCTTTTTAAGGAGAAAGAGTGGAGTGCTTACATAACTACATTAAGTATCATCCATTCTCTACTAGAAGAAGTCTTGGTAGCCTGGTCGTAAGTTTGGGGGTTGCCATTGGTCTTTCCTAGTTTCTAACCTTAATTTTTTGTCACTCTTTTTGTCAAATAATAGCCAATTTTTGGGAAGATACTAACCCACCCTGATGCCTTTGCAGTGAATGAAATAATCTGGATGGACCTTGCCGAGTTTTTCAGGGATAATGGTGATGTGGTATTGGATTTGGGAGATGTTAAGTTGGAGGGAAATCTAGGTGGTGTATCAAGTCACCAAAAACAAAACTATTCAGATGGGTTCCTGACTAAAAAGTCCAAGGTTCATGGTGTAAGACAAGAGGCTGACGAAAATAGGAGCTCTAGTGGCGTTAGTGCATTGGATCAAGCACGATCACCAGTTGATGATGCCAGCCTTTGTTCAACATCACCTATATGTGCTGCACCTCTTTGTAGACAATTTTGGAAGGCTGGAGCCTACAATGATGATCTTACTCCTAAGTCCACAACTAAATGTATTCAGCTTTTCACCCACCATATTATCTATTTTCCTCTGCCTCTTTGTGTTATGAGTTTGTCTGGTTGGATTATTGATTAATAATTCATGATCAAATAATATTGGATGCACCAGAATTTCAAAGGTTCATTTAAGGTCCTATTGATTATGGGGTCCCCAATGGGAAAATGTTATTTAGCTCTTAACTTCCGTTAATGTCACTATTTGTTTGCAACGATCATGTATGAAGACATGGACGTTAAACTATTTTAATGCATATTTCTCTATTTTATTCTAATGAACTGTTATCTATGTGACAGCTGGTTCTGGTTATCTACACATACATCCAAAGTTCCTTCACTCAAATGCTACTTCTCACAAATGGGCCTTTGGTGGTATGTTAATTCTTGCCCTATCTCTATTTATATAGTGTATTGCAATACAAAGTTGCAGCATTTCACATGTTTGACAAACATCCTATTAACTTGCAACTGCAGCCATAGCAGAGCTTATCGACAATGCTGTGGATGAGGTAATGAACTTCTAGTTGATTTTTTTTTTAAACTAAGGGCAGTACTATGCTTATTTGCTTATTTGCTTATTATCCCTTGACACTTATGTTTGTTATTTTGTTATAGCTACAGTGACTTGATTGCCTTTTTACTTGATAATTTTGACAAGGACTTTCCTAGGTTTTTCTGTAGAGTTAATGATTATTCATGTGTTGTATGTTGCTTCAAATGCTTTCCACAATGCATTTCTTTTGTTGGAAACTTTGGTGCTCTTTACCTAAGCTGTCTTTGGGAAGATGGTCCTAAATGTGTGGACTGTGGTGACTGAACGATGTAACATCCTCAAAGATCCTTCATCCTTGTATGTGCAACACTTGCTTTCAGACGGGCAGCCTTGTGGAAGGTGTTTGCTGGTTGGCCACAACATTTATTTCATAATGGAAGCTGCAGTATGAGGTCCAACCTCCATCAACCAAGCCTTCACTCCCAAAATGGCCACAAGTGTGTGATTTGTCTTTTATGTAGACAAAAAAAATTAAGGAACCCAGAATTATTGATAAAAACTACAATTATTGTTAACCAAGATCCTCAATTCTCCTGAATGGCCACAAGTGCCATAGTCAAGCATTTTTTACTTCTGTTTCTTATCGATGCTCTGGCTATCTGGCATGCTTCATGTCTTTTCATCTTTCATCTGTTGTAGATAGAAAAGGGTGCAGAATATGTAATTATAGACAAAGTAACGAACCCAAGAAATGGAAGTACAGCATTGCTAATTCAAGGTAACATTTCTTCTGTATTAATGTTCTTGTTGTGATTTGGTTTTTCCTATTTGGCACATTTTCTTGAGGTAGTGACAGTAGGTTTTCTTACTCAAATTAGATGATGGGGGTGGGATGGATCCGGAAGCAATGCGCCGATGTTTGAGTTTCGGGTTTTCAGATAAGAAGTCAACATTTGCGATCGGGAAGTGTATGTTCTTGATATGCAACTCTCTTTGTTATTTTTATGCTTGTCTGTTTGCTTGTTTTGTCCCTTCATTTTGATTGGTTGACTTGTAGACGTTCAGATGGAAATGGCTTTAAAACCAGTACTATGAGGCTTGGAGCAGATGTGATAGTTTTCAGCCGCCACTTATCTGGCAGGTTTGACTTTTTTGTGTACTTCATCAGCATCAATAGAAGTATAGAACTTCAAATATTTTGCGATTCATGTCAATAGAATTATCTTGCGATGCATTATGTGTGGTTTATGAACTGTTGAGACTTCTGTCTGCTGTCGGGATGAACATATATGACACTTTCTAAGTCAAAACATATTTGCTTTTTATTTTGTTCTGTTCTTTTTGACAACACATTCATTCTAGGTACTTCTAGATAATGTTCGGATGGCCCGACATTTACACAGTGTTTTTATTGGAAGTACTTTCCATGAATTATTAGTGTTAATTGGATATCTTTACCCTATTTTCTGCTAACCGTACTTTGTTGTTCTTGGACAGTACATTGACCCAAAGCATCGGTCTTTTATCATATACATTTCTAACTCGAGCAGGCTATGACAGGATAGTAGTCCCGATGGTGAGAGTTCAGTTGTCTTAATATTTCCTTTTTGCAAGCTTATTAGTTACCACCGATCATGGTTGATCTATTATCACCTTTATTCACTGTAAAAAAAATCTTGGTGATAAAATGTAAAACTAAGGGGCAGTTTACCAACAGTAATGGGATAAGGGCACCAATCACCAGCCTCACTTACCTTAACGGGCAAGATTCTCATCAAAATGGCATAGGTTGGTAAGCATCTCTTACCTGGTAAGCACTAACTGGGTATGAGTCACCACTATCACTTGCCGGGTAAGATTCTCTGTCCTTGCCATGGTCACCCGATAAAGTAAGTGACATGATAAGCTCTTACTCAATTAGCAGTTGGTAAATGGCCCGTAACCCTTTCTTTGCTTTACGTTGTTGTCAGATTCTGATGAGTCACTTTTTAGATCCTGAAACATGTTTGTATTGGTAATAAACATATGATATAATCTGAAGTCCTTGTAAACTGCAGCTTCACTACCAGTTCAACTTTGTAACAGAAGTTTTTGATCCCCTACAATCAGAAAGCAAAGATACCCCAAATGTAAATCTATCTATCCTATTGGAATGGTCTCCATATTCAACAGAGCAAGAACTACTGAAGCAAGTAAGTCTTGATTTTACCCCTTACTGGATGGAGTGCCTTTGCTTGAAGCATTTTTGTATCTGTTGGCTTTTAAAACCTAATATGTACAAAAGTTGCTCTTTGGTGCTGCTACCAATAGCTATCTGTTGCTATAGTTGGCCTGCTAGAATATATACATGTGAGAGTGCTTGATGTCACTTGTTCACCCTACCTTCACAAAATTTGTTTAGTTGATTGTATAATTATCAGATGCTGTATGGCTCTGTTATATATCAACATGAGAACATAAGGGTTACACTCTTCTTTTGGGAAAAGAGATGCATTTTGATTTATGACAACAGATATTTTATTTTGAGCTTCAAAACTGATTTATATAATCTATAATTCGTAACTTGCAATATGAGTCAATTGTTGCTGGGACCCAATTCTGTATGAAGGCGTTTCAAATTTTACATGTAGGAAGTTATTTGTTTGAACAACAAAATTGAAGTTATTTTCTAGAACAGGAGAGTGTTTGGTATATTATTGAGGATGCATGATACCTTAGTTACATTTTAATTGTCTTAAATGAACTTGATAGTTAATGTTAATGTTGTGAAATAATTATTTTTACGAAACATAACGGAGTTCTTGATGTGTAGTTTGAAGATGTTGGTTCTCATGGCACAAAAGTCATCATATACAATTTATGGCTTGATGAGGATCGTAATATGGAGCTTGATTTTGAGTCGGATCCTGAGGTTTGATCCTTCCCTTTTCCATTTTCTGATTATATATGCATGTATCTATATATTGGTACTTTGCATCCAATTTGATATTTCTGGGCCCTCCAATATAATTAATCCAGAAAGTGTAAATGGGGGCTTAGATTTTCTGATTGAATCTTAAGAAATAATGGGTTTACATGATTAGGTAACATGAATATTGACATTGCAACTTAATTATTGATCTCCAATTCATCTGCATCATTGCATCCATCAGAATGTCACATATTATTCTTTTTATCTGCCTATGGCAAACTAATTTAAAATAATCAACCTCATGTTTCATGTGTTGTTATGCATGAACACATTAATGCACATACATATGGAATAGATTTGGAGAATACCTCAAAAATGAAAGAACTCAAGAACCCATCCAAACCGTTAAATTGAGATGATCCAATGGAAGTGGTTATAACCATTCTTTTTTAAGAATAAAAA
>LUCG01275048.1:0-11189 GCA_001633085.1 Carthamus tinctorius | reverse complement strand
GGGTTGGGAGGGTTGGGGTACTGATAGCCTAATAGTAAGTAAACAGCTAAGGCTTGTTTGTTTTTTCAATTTTTAACTCTTATTAATGACAAGTTATGTCTGATTTGGTTAGACATAAGACAATTCAGACCGTTTGTTTTTTTCATCTTTTCAGAGCCTCTTACCACTTAATGTTCTATGATAAATTAAGTGATAGCCTAAGCCACTTAATTACCTCTTATTTTCATCCAGCACCATTCTTTCGCTTTCAAAGTCGTTTTTAGCCTACGTGCACCTCTAGTTTGCAAAAACAACAAAAAAAACATGAAGATTGTATATATGTGTGTTAGTCCTCCAGGACATCTTGAATCGCTTAAATCGGGCTTCGGTGTGTGAATTATGATTGAAACTTTACACCCTCGCAAATCTATCGGTATCCTTCTTTTGTTTCTTGTTTTTTTCGTTCCGTCATTCTATCATCGATGCTCACTTCAGTTGACGTATTTAAGTTAGAAAAGAAATCAGACTTCAAACTTCAAACATCAGACAATTATACATATTCAAACATTTGTCAATTTACAAAAAACAAACAGTCTTATTGATTCAAATTTCAGACGTCAACACCACCTCTTTAAAATCAGAAAAGAAACCAGACTTCAAACTTGATCACCTCTTAAAAAACAAGCACCACCTATATAGATTTGGTTCTGAAGACACTAACATACTAAATAACTGGAAGCAACTGAAACTAATCCAATACAATCATGCTTAGCAACTGTCATGCCTTCTCCTAAGATACATATCACTAGCCCCATGATAAGTTAGTTGATGAGTGCATGGTATTCGTGCAAAAGCACTTAAAACATGGCATGCAAATAAGTGTTTTGTTAGGATTAAGGATAAAGGAAATCTGAAATTTGAGACGCTAGTGTCGTTTGTTTTCTAAAGGGTCTCAAGTTTAAAATCCGATCACACATCTACAAAGTAAGAGGCGGATGGTGCACCTCCTAATGTTTGAGAGAACAATAAGAGGTTTTCAAACGTTTTCATTAAAATAAAACAAACAAATCTTAAGTCTGTAAACCTCTTAATTTTAAGACTTAAAAAGGCATTATTATCGGATCTTTTTTGGATATCTAAAGTCAGATATTGGATTAAGATATGTATAAGGAATTATACACAATGTAAGCCCTTGCACAAAGTGTTCAAACCCTTACATGCTCTGACCATTCCTTATCTGAAACTAATGTTCATTTTTTCTTTAAACTGAGTCATTGGTCTGAAAATTAAAACCAATCCGGACCCGGTTTGGGTCATTTTCAACACAAAAACATAGCCATTTGATGAATTCAGAGCATGGTATACAATTGATTATAGCAAGCACTATTGCTCACTGAAAAGTATGAAAAATCCCATCTCTTCCTACATGCCAACAAACAAACAAACATCCCTAAAAAAACAATCTCTTCTTTAAACATATTTAGAACTCAAATTTACCAATTATTAAACTCCATTGCCAGCATGTGTTTCTCCTGTTGCTGGTACTTGTGGTGCTTCATTTTTGGTGCCAAATTCAAGTGGAGCATCTGCTAGCTGTGGATTAGGGTTTTGGGCTTGACTGGGTGCTGCTGGTGGCACATATGCATCAGAAGCAGCTGCAGCAGCAGGATAATAGGCTGGTTGAGGCCCCATGGTTTGTGAAAGTGGGTTAGGTGGGTAAAGAGCCTGAACCGCTGTCGGACCATACATGGCTTGGTGCCCTTCGAACCTTTTCAGCTTCGCAACATGCTTCTTGCCACCAACATGGCGGTCAAAGACTTCTTGCGTATCGCACTTCACATTGCACAAGTCGCACATCAATGGGATCACTATTTTGGGCTTCGGTGGGCCCATCGTACCCTGCCTCTGCCGCTTAGCACCACGGCCGCCGCCACGACCGCCGCCTCTCATCTTGCGTTTCGTGTTCATCCATGGTTTCTTTTCTTGGCCGTCGTTTTCCGCGGTTTCTACCTTGTTATCATCGGTAGTCCCTACTTTGGTTTTGTTGTCTGCTTCTTGTTCAGAACCGGTTTCAGTAACAGGGTTTTCGTCTTTTTGTGTTTCGGCAGCGGGTTGGTATACGCCCTTCATATCTTGCAACTTGTGGAGGTTCTTTTTGTGGCGTTTCCCATTCTTGTGTTGCTCGAGGATTTCCTTGCTGGTGCAGTCGACCCTACACAATTCACACCATGCAATGCGGCTAGGTTGTTGGGAGTTGGCTTCTGCTGAAGGTTCGGCTCCTTCTGGGGGTTTTGCCTCCTCAACAGCAGAAGTTTCGGGATGAGAAGATGATGACTGGTCATGCCGACCTCCCCTACCCCTACCACCCCTTCCACTTCCACGGCCACGCCCTCTTCCATGAAAAGGTGGACCTGAGCCACCAGAGCTTGGTGGCCGGAAACCGCGGCCGCCACCTCGAAATGGACCTCCACCCCGCCTGCCGCCACCCCTGTAAGGAGAGTGACCAGCCTGCAAAACAGTCGATGTTTTAACAGAGAACAAGATGCAAGTGTTCAAGAAGCATGTTTCAAACACATTGACAAATCATAATTAGGCATAAAACAGACTAAATCTTTTACTGCTTCATTCTTACCAAATTGACTAAAATTTTAAAGTCACTCTTTCATGGACGTTTTCTAGATAAACCTCAGGGAATTGACCTTCGAATATGGCGGTCTAAAAAGGTAAACAGAAGGCACAAAACTTGCTTCAACAAATAGAAGTTACCATACCATGGCTAGGAAGTCTCATGGGCGTTTGTGGCATTAAAGAAGATAAATTGTTCTTTATTCAAAATATATTTATGAAACACCAATACCACTATATGTGAAGGCATGGAAAAATAAATGTTTGAACATATTGAGTTTTTTGATTAAAAAAAAAGAACATGTCCTATGGTCCTACCCAAAACAAAACCCCCATATTATTAATTTTATGGAATCAACTAGATCAGTTAAGATTACAGAGCAAGTTGATTGGAAGTAAAAGTTTCAAAAAAACATCCCAGCACATAATGGTGATACAATTATGATCGATGTTAAAGTATTCAGAGGTTGTAAAATATGAACCATCGCTGGCTGCATGGTAGGAATGGGCCACCCTAACAGTGTTTTAACGCATGGACATCTGGTGGTCTCCCCACTTTTTTATACATCAAGACAATGCACTTTCGGTGCTTTCCTGTATTGTACAACCTTCTTTTCAAGTATTTGTCCAACACTTTTTGTCAAACATCTGTCATGTGACTGAAGTAGAATACAAGCCCAAACACGTTACAGCGCTGTTGATTTCATAATGTGGTTTATTCTGAAAAGTTTCAAGTCCAGCAACATTTTGTGCGTTTGTGTCCAACAGGCCTATTTGAACATGGTACAAAAAGAAAGAATACGAGTTTAAGGGGCCGTTTACTAAACACTTACCTTGGTGACCGCTTACCGGTTCAATTACCTTACCGGGTGAAAATAACAAAGACCGAGAGTCTTACCCAGTAAGAGGGAAGGCAGGGATCAAGATTCTTACAAATACCAGGTAAGCGAGGGTGATGACTCTCTTACCGGGTAAGCACTTACCAGGTTATAAGCCCTTACCATCAAATCATTTTGATGGCTTGGAAGGTTACCATAAGGTAAATGAGAGTGGTGACAGTTGCTAGTAAGAGTTTGGTAAATGGCCTCCAATCAAACTAAGGGGCCATTTACTAAACACTTGCTGGTATCACTTACCTTACGGACCTTACCCATGGCATTGAGCAAGAAAACTACTGAGAATCTTACCCGGTAAGAGCCAAAGAAGGACCAGGAGTCTTACCCGGTAAGTAAGGGAAAAGACTCTTACCCGGTAAGCACTTACTAGGTTTAACACTCTTACAAACAACCAATCTTGGATGGACGAGGATGTTGTACGACAAGGTAAGTAAGGTAATGTCCTTGCCGGTAAGCACTTAACCAATAGTCTTTTGGTAAACGGCCCCTAAGCTACTCAAGCAAAACAAATGATTGTAAGAAATCCCCAGCACTCATTCCTTGATACTGTAACTGGGTCACCCAAAAATGAGTCAGCTCCCTTAGCTAAATCATTTTACTAATTTCAGCATCAAGAAAATCTGTGCTGTCAAACAAAAAAAAATGAGACCCATGTAAAATTCTAATATCTTCCGATTGAAGCTGGAACGTCTTCACTTTCAAAGCAAGTAGACATCTCCCCAAAAATTACAAAACATCACATAGGTTTTGAGAATCTCATATGACCAGCTTGAGCAGTGCTTTCATACTCAAAGGAAACTGAAAACACGTCTCAATATGCATCCTGATGCATTGTCCATTAGTCCGATTCTCAAGCATGCCGCTAACCTACTTGATGTTTTGGAACAACAGCTTCCTCTTGTCAATATCATATGTATTACCTTTATTACTCCTTTGAACAAATCCATTCCTCCACCATGACTACCTTGTTGTCTTAACAACAGAGAGGCTAAAAGTGAAAGAACCAACCGTTGTTCGACATCCTCAAATGCATCACTTGTGTTCGGGGTCATTGAGCAGCATGAACCTTAAAGCTCACTCTCTCCACATAACTCTCTAACAAAAACCTGAACAGTAATGCAAGTCCAAAGAGAGTATAAAGAACTCATTCAATTTGCTTTTATGATGATCTCTCGAAATCCATAATTGATAACAACCATAGATGCTTGTTGGTTGAAATCTTGCAGGCCTGGAACATTAGTTTTACTACCATGGAGGTAGCCATGATAGTAAGTCTAATGCTAGAGTAATGTAAGGCATCCAAATGATGGAGTAGATGACATAAAAAAGAATTAATACTAGAATACTGGCTTATGTAAAATTTGTGATCAAATGATGACTTTCTATCCCAAAAAGGCAGCCAATTTGAACCACAACCAGTCTAAGATAAGAAAAGGAGGGACACTGTACGAATGAATCTAGGAAGAACCAATACAGGTTTAGTGGCTGTATCAGGTGCTAAATGGTTATGATAGGTGCCCAATTTAACATCCTTTACATTAACTTTGACATGATGAATCGGAATTAAAAGCCATATTTCTTAATGGTAGTGGTAGTTGTGAAGGTGATTGATGAAATAGCTTTTAATTTGATTATCATGATGACTAGTATTTCACTATTTCTTTATACCACATTTAATTTCCTTTAGTTATTGATCTTGAAAGCAAGCACTTTATGTCCACTGTCCCTTCATTTCAATAACTTTATTATAGTTAAAGGTACTTTGAAGGATGCTAATGAATTGAGATATTTCTTTCCTCTTCCTTTGTTAATTTACTTGTCTTTTATTTTAACAAAAAGATGCATGCATGAAATAAACATAGGTATATATAAGCTGCACCCACCTTTTGGTATTTTATATACCATCAAACCCAAGCACATGATACACACACTCACTGATGGACTTCCTAGAAGCAAACAGGATAGAAACACTTGATGACGATATAAGCATAAAAGTTTAGGATCCGACATGAAGATATCAACATTAAATTCCAATAACATCCTATACATTGTCAGCTATAGCCCACAGGGCGCTTTCGCTCACGACATCTGGCTCAGAAATGTTTTGCCTACAAACATCACCAATTAAGATGGTAACGGGTTAAGGAAAAAAAGTAGCACCACCAACACTCCTAAAATTTGTGAGGGTTGAGGAGGGAAGTTGTTATACTCTAAATAGTGGGTTCACTTAGTCAAATATGGTAGGCTAAGGTACAACTGATTAATGCACTAGTAGAAGTAGTTAATGCAAGACTAGTATTAGGTGGGGTGGTATAAATAAGAAGGTTAGCTAACTAGGGTGTTATCGTTCAATTTAATATGTGTTTTAGGCGAGAGCCTTGAGAGACATCCAGCAGTCACGAAGAGCCTGGAAATCTTTTGTAACCGATCACAATCTGTTCAAATTCTATACTGATTCAATTGTGTTCATCAAACCATCAAGGGTGTGTATCAATTGGTATCGGAGCAGTGAGACCGTGGGATGGCGACTAGAAGTGTGGCGTATCCAGTGGATCCGAAATGATATGTGATCCATGGAGGTTATGCACTCGATGATGAAGCAGATCGATAGGCTGATTAAGGTTGCAAAGAAGAAAAGATGGGGGGCTGAATCAAGTCAATACACAGCATTTGAAAGCAACAAATCAGAAATTCCATCTTTCAATGGCAGTAATCTCAATGGGTAGATTTTACAAGACAAGAAGTATTTTGCCTTGAAAGGCTTGAACAACAAAGAGCAATTGAGAGTCTCTGCGAGTTCCTTTGAAGAAGTTGCCTTGTGATGGTTTCGATGGGAGAATCAGAGGAGACCATTTAGATGATGAGAGGATCTGAAGTGGATGATTCTTCGTCAATTCTGCTCAATAATCGAGTGTTCATCTGGTAAACTGTTTCTAACCCTAAAAAAGGGTGTGGCCATGGAGAGGACAATATAATTAAGAATTTGAAGGGAAAGAAAGGAGAAAATATAGGGCGAGGGAAGAAGGGAGGAGATACAAAAGAAAGATTTCAAGATAGGGGAAGGCTGGGATTTGTTGACACTTGACAGCCATCTCAAGCAACTGTTGCCGCCATCAACACCCACTCTGCCACCTCTATCACTGTCTCCACCATCCTTGCCGCCGTCTTTGCTCTCTCCACCATCACATACGCCATGGTCGACAGTGTTTTCGCCACCACAGCATAATCCACCATTAAACTGTCCCAAGACCGAAATAAAAGAATCAATAGTTATTCATATGGAAAATGAGGAAAGAGAAAAGTCCTTTTGGCACAAGTTGGCCCAAACCTAGAAGGGACTTCAATGGGTCTATCAAATCGACGTCTAATTTCACAACTTTGGCAGCGATACAAAGATTCTGGTTGAACAAGGGTCATTGGAAACTGCCGCTGCCGCCATCATTACCCACACTGCTGCCATTTTCACCGCTGCAACTGACCCTAACTATGTCTGCTTATGGATATGTCAACTGGAAATTCAACGGTGAGACCACCATGGTTAACCTTCATCTATTGAACGAATTGTTAGAACTCAAATTAGTAGTAGTACTAGAAGAACAACAGCAATTCAGAAACTCCGCTCTGTACATCTCGTCTACCCAATTGGGGAGGAGAAGATTGTTGGAAGAGAAGAAGACAGGAACAGAGTCACGACAAAGAAACAAGGTAAGTAAATTAGAGAAATCTAAAGCGGTCGTGTCTGTATTATTTCAGAAGAAATTAAAGATAAAAACCATCAAATGAACTCTCCGGTATTTGTAGATGTAGAGATGGAAAAGTTGCCGCCATGGCCAACTTCCTGCAGCCTTGAGCAAACCATACACGAGCTTGGGCAAGATATTGTAAAAAAAATCATTAGCAAATCTGATGAAAACTCTTTTGCAGTTTAAAATGTTGAGCTTAAAAATGCGAAGGAGCTTTTCAAGGGGTCATTTAGAGCCAAGAAAGATTTTATTCGGCAGGTGGGTGAGAATAATCGATCTATGTTTTATGTGGGGAATAAGAAGCAATCCATTAGAGGCATTAGCTATGAGAATTTTTACATAGACACTAATATATACTATAGTACATTTGTTGACCTGGGAAGTTGTTTGTTGTCTCATTCAAGATGGAGCTACCAAATGGAAAGCAATACCTTGCTTTTTACTGGTACATGGTACATAATGAGGCTTTGAACATTTGGACCCTTGGGTAAGTTTCTCAAAGCTATGGCGACTGAAGTTGGGTCCGTTTTGAAAAGAAAGGGAGGCTCGTTGGCTGACCAAATTGAGGTTAGGAACTTTAAAGATGGGAGTGAAAATAATGTTGGCTGGCTTTCTGGGATGAAAGACACAAGTTTGTTAGAGTGTGGCTAGAAGTTGGATTGGAAGGGTTTGTCATTTCTTGAAGCCAAATGGGATTTGGGAAGATAACTTAATGTGGCCTCAATAGTTCATTTTCTACTTGTTTCAGGTTATTGCTTTAGAAGGGAAAGATAGTTTGTTGGCTAAACACCAGGGGGTCAAGGTCTCCACAAGTTGGTGCAAGGATGAAGTTGATAGACTTCTTGGAACAAAAGCTACAAGTCTCGGTTTTCAACTACAGCAGTGTATCAGTTTCTTTTCTTTTCTTTTTTTTTCCAACTTGAGGACAAGGTGAGAGTTTGGGGGCAGATGTTGTTATACCCTAAGTAGTGGGATCAAATAGTCAAATATGGTAGACTAAGGTAAAAGTGCCTAATGCACTAGTGCAAGTAGTTAATGCAAGACTAGTATTAAGTGGGGTAGTATAAATAAGGGGGTTAGGTAACTAGGGTTTTATCGTTCAATTTAGTGTGTGTTTTGGGCGACAGAGCCTTGAAAGACATCTGGCAGTTTTGAAATGCTTGGAAATCTTTTGTAACCGTTCATTGATCCAAGACTCATCCCTAAGAGTAGCAACAAGAAAAACTTAAACATTGATCCAAGACTCATCCCTAAGAGTAGCAACAAGAAAAACTGAATTTCTTTGTGATCTGGCAATTGCCAGGAACACATGAACAAGTATGTTCTTTCCCAAACATGCAAAGCATGAAGAATGGATACTCAATATAGTCATAACATCAATTTTATGCAAGTCAAATTATGCTGTCCTTTACATTTAACAGACTTCCAGATTTGATACCTCGTCATAAGAAAAATACAAATAAGAAACATATATGTGCAAACACATACATGCACAAATGACTTCCAACACCCTTAAATCCTTCAATAACATGCACACTTCATGTGATTATAACTTCTTTACCACATCAAAAGTAAAAGTCTCAGTTCCACATAATTTAATAAACACAATCTCCTCAACAGACTCAACAGCATCACAAACTTTCCCAATTCCACATGTAAACACACCTTTATTCTTTAGCTCGGTATAAGGAAAGTCCCTTATGACTGTGGCTAATTGTTATACAATAAAACCCACGTTGCAATATCGCACTTAAACTGATTTCAGCCACACATCTTTAACTCACTATTCAGGCCAGAGGCAAGTCTTGTCCAGATATGTGTGTAAGTGCAAGAATGGGCTAGTCTACCAGTACTAAAATCTCCAAACTTAGGCTCCTAATTCCCAATGCCGAAAATGAAAAATTACTCCACAACAAACGCTAAATGCCCAAGTTAAATCAATCCTTAATCAAGGAGATCAAATAGATAACAGAATAATGGCAACTTTTACTTTTATATCTCCAATAACTTTAAACATAAGATAATTGCTAAAGTAGGCAAAAATGTACAACCAACATACCGGAGGACGGAAATGACCCTGACCGTAATGTCCCCCACCGGCCATTGGCGGACCATACCCTCCTCCACCTATTGCCCTCTCAGCAGCACCCATAGATCCAGCAAACTGCGTCAGCTGCGACAAGGCCGCCACAGCCGCGGCAGCGGCAGCATTGAGCCCCGGAGGAACAGGGTAGCCAGGATTCGGTTGTGCCCCACCCGAATTCACCTGATGATTATTCGGATCAACATACGGATCCTGCACCTGCACATGCCCTAACCCTAACCCTGACGACACAGATCCTTCATTACGCTGCTGCTCACTCGGGGGCACCGTATAAGCCGATGGCTCCGGGTGCGTATACTGATGCTGTTGTTGTTGTTGTTGTTGATACGCATTTGGATGATAGTTTTGGTAATAAGAAGCATCGTATTGCTGTGGCTGAGGCTGAGGCTGTTGTTGTTCTTGGTGATTGTAATTGTAATAGTAGGATTGATCGTAAGCCTGGGAGGGATCGTACGATTGATGTGGATCGTAGGCCGGTGGTGGTAGTTGTTGCAGGGCGACGGCAGCGGCGGATTCTTCTTGTTGTTTCTTTTGGTGTTCCTGAAACTGTTTTTGCAGTTGTTCGAGTTGTTGGCGTTGGGCGTCAGGGACTTTGGATAAATCCATGGATGGAGATTGGTGGTGGTGGTGATGGAATTAGGGTTTTGGGGCGAAGGGGGATTGTGAGATGGAAGGAAGCAGGAGGGAGGGAGGGATGATTGATAATGGGTTAGGGTTCCATTGGGACATCCACAAATCATCAAAACCTTCATAAACTGCTTCTTTATAATGTTGTAAAATTTTAACTTAACTTAAATGTGGAAAATTAATGTATCCTTTAATCCTCTCACACAAAAATAGATTTCTTATATCCTTACACTTACATAACCCTACTTATTAAATGGTTATTGACTTATTTCATTAGGACAAAGGAAATAATTAAATGTTCCGATGAAATAAGTCATTTCTAACAAATCAATCCATTTTAACTTTTCTAAAAAGAGGATAAGCATTTTCTTTAAAAAGCATAAGTTGTTTTAAATAAACAATCCCAAACACCCCCTAAGCTATACATGTTTACAGAAACGACGTCTATACAAGTCGAATTAAATTAAACTCGATCTTTTTTACAGTATGAATGATTTGGTTTGAAAAATAGTCAAATCTTTCGGTTCGTTTTTGTCTACGGTTTGACCCATTGTTTGAGCAGCCTAGACTGAATCGATTGCCAAAATATGCATGTATTAACTGTTGGTTTTCATATAGTAGACTCAACTATTATGGTTCAATTAAAAAAATTGTCAAAGATAGCATGTTTTAGTTATCATTTTGTCAATTGATTGCATTATCCTATTGACAAGATTCTTAAATTGTTAAATATCAAATATAAAATTCCAAATTGCCATTTTGACATACTCAGGGGCTTTTGGTTGAGGGTATTGGGGGGTCAGGAATAGCAATATGAAAACTGTTGTTTAGTTTGATATTATATATTGGAAACTGTTGTTTGGTTTGATAATGAAAACTGTTGTTTGGTTTGATATTAAAGGGAACATCTTTTATATTTTCAAGTTGGAGAAACATATTTTTTTAATATGAAACAAATTTTCATTGAATATATTAGGTTAACCAAACAGCATCAATGTAATGCTCATTTCTATTCCCATTCTTCTACATTCTCATTTTCATTTTCATTCACATTCCTTGAAATGAACCAAATGCCCCCTTAGGCTATGCGTACCGCATGTCTAGGCTCAGCGGGCTCGAGCCCGCCGGACTTAGCAGGCTAAGCGGGCTGCAGTACGCAAGCAGCGGGCTCGGCGGGTTCGTGGTTCACGCGGGTTGGCCACACCGCTTTGGTTG
>LUCG01275011.1:0-26293 GCA_001633085.1 Carthamus tinctorius | reverse complement strand
ATAATATAATAAATGTTGTAATGTCTACAAGTAAAAAGATTGTGAAGATTTTGACTTTTAATTTTGTTAGTAACTTTCGATTAAATATGCTATAAAGTAATGGGTATATGTATCTTCATTTCCAATGAAATTTTGATTGTGTGTCTACTCGACTTGAAGTTCCTAAAAATTCCATGAAGACCAGCTTCTTTTAATGTTAAATCGTTTTCTTGTTTCTTTAGAGTTGTGATATTGACACCTTGAGTCTTGTATACCCATCTCGTTTATTCAAAGTGTCTTCTTCACATAAATTGGACAAAAAATATTATACGTATTAAATGTTTTTTGTTTAAATCAAATATGTTAAAATGATAAGATCCTAACTATTTTGTTGCTTTAAATCGGTTAAATCACTTCCTTCTTAAACATATACCTTGTTATCCAATAGCCATTTAGGCATGTACATATTTGCCATTTATCAAAAGGTTGGTTTCGTTACCAAATGGTCATCACATGGTAGATTTATTGAGACTTAGGTATGTTTGTTTTTTGTTTCATCAACTTATTGAGTTTCATTATTACTTGATATTTATTATGTACTGTTTGTTTGACGTAATTTTCAAAAAATAACTGAACTAAATAAGCCACTTTAGATATTGTAGGCGTAGTTTATCTTATTCTTAACCTACCATAATAGGGATAAGAACATAAACCACCACTTAAGGTCTAGAACATCACATTTTATGTTCAAAATCTCGATACTCTCATGCCAAACAAGTCTTGAACAAAAAATAATACCCTATTTTAGACATATATGACATTATACTTACTTATCAATGGGTCTTTGGCCTAGTAGTATTGGAGTCATTGGCTTCTAAGGAGGTCAGGGGCTCAATTGCTCAAACATCACCAAAGGTGAGGAGAGTGTATTAGTTTATTTGTTGAAGTTGTCGTATATGGATACTATATACTTAAAAAAAACATTATATTTACTTTTTATTTAAATAGATGAAAACTTTACTCTTAATTAATATATCTATCTTATCAACTTTTAAATGTTTGTGAACTATGTATACGTAGATTTATAATTTTAGTTATCTATTTTTGAAAATGAACACTTTATTTTTTTAACAAATATAAATAGATATGTGGATATTTATAACATATTCAATAGATTTTATCAAAAAATTTAGAAATATAAATCAAAAATCAAAATCTCCAAAAATAAATCACATGTAACTCCAATATATTTATCATTTTGGAGATAAAAACATTAAATATATTATTTAAATAATGAGTACATGTAAAAAATATTAAATTCTTCTAAATATTTAATTTTAAGTTCTTCTGTTGGTATAAAAATAATCTATCTCCAAAGACTTGGGTTTTTTTTAATGTAGTCGAGGCCATTTTCTTTAAGCCTTACCTCAATAGATCCAAAAGGCGGTAATCCAAGCTATTGTTGATTGAGTTAGCCCCTATGGTGGTGATTCAAAGTGTTGTGAAAGATCTCTTGCTGGTTATCTTGGGGTCTGATCGGCCAATGTTACACCGACAATTCCGTATAAAGGCGACGCACTCGTTTTTTCGCTCGTCGAATATTTCACCGACAATTCCTTAGAGAACTTGTTGAAGCTAAAAATAAGTCTAATTTTTTTGTTTTAAAGAACCACAAGGGTCACTACATAATTACTGACAAAATACCTAGCGGATGTGATAGAATATCCTATCTACCCAGGGTTCGAGTCCAGACGCTAGCATCTTGTGGGTCAGACTTAGAATGTCACCAACTCGGACGGAGAATGTACTCCTGGCAAGGCAAAGCACAGATGAACGTTTTCCAAAAAAATAATTGATTAAAGATACTTGGTGTCAACTTTTGAGAAGTCGACCCCACAACTAGAAATACCAAAATCTTTGTCAAAACATGTGGAAATGTTTCAAATGAACTCTGAACTGGCTGAATAAAGAAAATGTCAAATAATCGATGTGGATAGAAATCTGAACTGAGCTCCAAGCAATCGTTCCTTTTCATGTGGAAATTCGCTCACATGCAATCCTTGAAGAAAAACATAACCAATAACGACCGAACGATTATAACCACTTCTTTAGCGGTCCTTTAATAAATTCGGTATCAATCTTGAAGCAGCCTTATCCATGATCACCTGTACCATGGTATGCATGTGGGTAGGAATACATAGCTGTAGACTCAAGCCAGCCTTCAATCCGGCCCCCCAAGAGAAACAATCAGAATCCATCGATAACATTGCGTTTTACGTTGAATCTGGGAATCATAAAATCTTCACAAAAGTTGTTTATAATTTTAACAATCACAAAGTTCAACAAGTGACAGAACACAAGTAAATAGTAATAGTAGTAGTAAATTAGCATGATTAACACTATATACTTATTTACAAATAAATATGCTCCATACAACACCACAGGCTCTAATAACCAACCATTACATCATCTAATCACCTCCATGGTTAGCTACCAAAATAAACTCTAATTTACTCCACATAAAAAACAAACAACAGCATCTAAGTAACCACCCCTCCTTGCTTTTGCAACTGTGCACCAACATCTATTAAAAGTCTGACTTCAAAAGCTTCGCTCGTGGAAATATATCGATGTTGTCATACGGATCCCTCTGCTCCACATGGATGTAATCCTTCGTCTTAAGAACCTGTAAAAATGCTTGCATCATTAACCGAAACAAAATGGTAGCTTTTGGCATCCAAGGTTTTTTGCACATGAAAACCAGCAGTTAGCATGACTTCATATGTAATGCTAGATAAATACAGATGTTCCGGAAGGTTCAACAATGGAAGATTGTTATCCGAAACCTCTAGAAGGTATTTAATGGCTCTGGTTTAAATTTAAATCCTTGGAAGTTATGATGAGCATACCAGTGTTTCAAAGAACATTCTTGATGCCTCCTTGCGTGTTTTCCCAGCCAACAGGTTGTTCACAGGAAGCAAATTCCTCCCTCGTGCTCCTTCCTTGTCAAACATAATTTGGAGGTATTTTGCAACAGCCCTACCACAAATTCTCAAAAGTGTAAGCAGCACAACTTTACTAATCACTACCCTAGAGAAATAGCATGGTCATGTACTAGCTCCCCGTTTAAAGTATAACCTTACATACTATAAAGTATATGAGAGCAAAAGAAGAAGAAAAATCTTAATCCAGAAAAAGGATGTTGAGGGTAAGGTTCAGGTGTTCTCTTATTTTAACCAGTTATATATAGTAGCACCAAAAATATATTTATCATCATGGCAAAGAAAACCAATACATGTACATGTATACATACTTTGTACGTGAAGACCATCCACTGTTGTCAATAACACGTGGTGCTTCTGCATCAGGCATGTAATCACCAGCTGTTTCAGCCTCGTCATCATCATCAACATCATCGAAGTTCAGAAAATCTGAAGAAGCAATCACAAAGGAGATGAGAGTTTTCATACAGATACTCATGAACAAACTCCTGGAAACAAACTTGTAATAAAGATCATCTGTGAATTCGAGGAGCACAAGTTACAAGTTTCAACCACAGTTTACTTCCAAATGCAAGACAGTAACTTTTAAACTAAATGCAAAATAGCTGTCCAGAAGGGCTTTGCAAACCTGTATCGTTTCCAACTGCAGAATATGTAAGCTCCTGCACATAGAAGTTAAAATAAGAATCTCTCAATAGATCATCCTTTTTATAATTGTGAACAAAAAGAAGTTATCATGGAAGCTGTGTAAGCATCACATGACATGACTAGCTGGCAAACTGCTAGCCGCAAGGCCGTCTCCAGCCAACCCAAACAAGGCAACAATTCTATACATACACTTAAGACTCAGAAATACGATCCAGTAAATAACTTACGTTATCATCAACCCTGTTATCGAAGGTGCTATCTTCTACACTCATTGCAGGCATTGGAAAAGTAACCTGATGTCCTGGATTTTCTCTTTCGTCCAATGAAACATCTTCCAAGACTGGATTGACTTCGCCATTGTATGCTGGAACTGTTACAAATTCTTCACCATATATACCATTGCAGACCAAGTTCTGTGCATTACACTCGGCATCTAGAGCTAAGGTCGCATCCTTGTCTACAAACTCTTCCTCGTTCTTCCGGGTTTCCATGTCTTCATCAAGGGTACCAATGTGAGGTCTTAAGCCATCGGTCTCGGAAGAAAATGTAGTGGAAGCATTTGCAACAACCTCATGATCTTCTTCTGATATTTCTCTAACTGGAGCATCGTCAACCTTTATTTCAGAAGCTACACTACTTTCAATGGATTTATTAGTACTTATATCCATAGAAGGAACCATATCAACTGTCTGTAAATCCATTTTTTCATCTGAATGGACACCCGATGCATCCTCTTGCGGAAAAGCAACCATCTGACTGGTTTTATCAACCTCACCCAGTGCTGCTGACATGCCACAAGTATCACTTGGGACCACATCAGCATGTGTCAGAGATTCAACCTCAATAGGTATAGCAGAAACTCCAAGATTAGCATCTGAAAAGCTTTTTGCATCGATCTCCATTGCAGTTCCCTGGCCCAAAACTTCATGTTCTGAACCGAAGGGTTCAGCCTCATCTCCGGTTACTTGCATCTGCGCTTGACTGCCATGAAGATCTAAAATCGTGGTATTGTTATCACATATGCGGTCATCAGCCACCATAGGAAACTCAATAGGTTGTGCTTCAGAAACATCTTCCCTGGCAACAGGATTAAAGTTATTGTCACCTCCGTTTTCTTTAGGAATATCTGGCCCAACCGGGAGACCCATGTCCTCAGTCCCTACTTCCAGTTGCATGCACATTTCATCATTCCGTGAAATTGATTTCGGGTCTGTTCCACCTTCTAAAGACACATCGCAGTGGGAGATTACAATGTGACTTAGATCATACAACTGATTGTGCAAAGATGCCATTTGCATGGACACTCCTGTAAGAAAAACATTGTTAGTCCAGCAACAAACAGCAAGATAAATATTCTATTTCTAGATGATTCGGAAGATGGTAAATGCATAAAGTAAGTGCAAAACTTGAAAACTTAATAATCTGTCTTCACTCTGATAAAATATCAAAAAAGAATCATCAAAGGTTAACGATAGATCAAAAGCAGAACAAGATTGATGAGGGGAACAACTCATAAACAATTGATTTCTCCCTAAAAGTATAAATTGTACAAATTTCATTCCATAAACCATGCAAGCGAACCAAACTTTCCCAAAAAATGCATTCCAGATGCATACCAGCAGTTTGATGCATTAATTTAAAATGATAGGGAAGTCGGAGAAATATTGTTTCTAATGTCTTAGCAGTTAACATGAACCAAAATATGCCATAGTACATAGACCTAGAAGAAATGAACTACACATATGATTATTCATAATTCAATTCAAGAATAGTCGCTCCAGCATCCAAGTGGATGCAATCACTTGAGCAAGCCCATGGCACAAAGTGTAATCCTAAGCCACAGACAATAGATACATCCCAAGCCAGCTACTTGCAACAAAATGCAAATTACTCAAGAATGTTATCCATGGGACTCGTGAGTCATGAAAATGAAGACTACTAGGAACACAATTGAAGCATTTCAAACTGAGCATTCTGAATTTGTCCACTAACAACTCACCAGTAAATATGGCTTCACTAAAAAGTTCATCTTCCCAGAACTGTTTTTCAATCATTGAAATTTCAGACCGAGTGCAAGGAGCTTTCTTTCTTAATCGCCGAATGTCTTCAGTGTTTATCAATTGCTGGCGTATTGTGCTTTTTAAAAAGAAAAAAATTTTATTAGTGATCACAGACAACAATTTTACAATATCAAAACGAAGTAAAGAAGAAATAGTGAGCATTCAACATGATTATTATGAAGGTGTATGGAAGCATATCATGGAGCAATTAGGTAGACAAAACATGCATAGATCGAGTAGCTAAAAAGAGACCCTTTCAGCCAAATTTCAATTGTTTCCTCTCTGCCTTGATATATACATTGCAGATATACAAAAATATCAAGAGAATATGTGCTAAGATCGTAGACTTTATAGAAATTTCAGTTCTCCATGTGCAATACTCAGTTCTGCAGCAAACTCAGATTTAAACATGAAATACTGGTGGAGTAACAAGTTCAGAAAATAATGGAACATACTCGCCGTGCAGAACCATGTTATCATCCATGAGCACCTTCCTTTTCGAAATGCTAGTCTTGGGTGCAGTTCTCCGCCGTTTTGTAGATGGTGCCTTAAGGGGAGGTGTGGGCTTCATTTTTAATACTGAAGATCTTCTTCCAACTGCAGGAAAAAAAATGCCATTAATAACCAAACAAGCAAGAGAAAGGAGAAGCAGCTTCACAAAGCTGAGCAGTCTCATACCTAATATCGAAGACAACAAATCATCATCATCCATAACAGATTCTCTTGTTACATTTGTGGCGAATAAACCCGAAGATTCCTCTAAATTTAGACTCTGAGCGGTCAGTGAGCTTTCAGTGAAACTGCGCTTTTTTCCCGAGAACATATTGCTACCAGCATCACCTCCATCACCTGTTGCCATCTCTTTTTCAGCTGGTGTACTTTCTGGTACAAAGTCCTTGGGTAAATCCGAAAGCCCTTGAGGTAAAGAGAGCAGTTTCTCGGGGGCAGGGAAGTCAGAACTGCAACTGTTGATGGCATCTACTTGAACCTCTCCTTCAATGACATCGTCCACCTGTTTGTTTGACAAGTTAGATGCCACCTGAAATTCGTCATTATGACCAAGTTCAGCAAGATGAACTTCCGGCAAGTTTCTTTCTAATGCTTCAGTTGCATGTGATCCTTCCCCTGGAAAACAAGCAGACATTTGATATCAAACTGAGGGCACTAGAAACATACGATTGATGTGTCACTTCAAGCAAAAGCTCATTTGACAAACCTTGCACCAAAACGGAATCTCGAGAAGCATTGGGATGGTCCTGCCTTCCAGACGTTTCATGTGAGAGCATAGAAGTAATATCAGATGGCTGAAGATTATCAGCAAGTTGCTTATCACTAGTTTCAGAATGGTTCAAAAGAGTGGTACACGGCCTAATACTTGGGAAGTCAGAACTTGGCATAGTGTATTGAGGAGATTGAACGGAAATCATGGAATCTTTTGGGTCCAGAAAAGCCTGGTCTTGGGAACTAACAAGGTTGTCTTTACCATAGGCTTCAGTATATGATTCCAATTCAGTGATAAGGTGATATGTATTCTCCTGATTACCTGCACATTTAGAGGAATTTCATGAATATCCAAAAACTCGAACTAGATACATGACTACATGAGTAACATAGTTAGACATGCCTTGAAGTTCTACAAGGTTTTCATGGTTATCATTGACAGCCTGAACTCCAGGCTCTTCGTCCCTGGCATTTTTATTAAGTAAATCTTCTGCTTTGACGAGATCATCAGACACAGCATCAGGTGCCTTTGCTATAGGAGACGTGGACCTAACTTGGTCAGCCAAAAGAGATTCTGTAAAAGGTGTTGAACCAAGATCATCCATCAACATCTGCCCCGTTGACGCAATGTTTGGTAATGATTTTCCTTGTGACTCGAAATGATTATGATGTTCCTCATGTGGGAGGCACTCAGCCTCCTTGCTGGAAGCATTTTCTAGGTTCTCCTTCACTGCAAATTCTGCTAGGCTATGATTTTCTGGTTCATGGTGATCATCACATGCAGAGGTTTCTTGAATGTTAGATAAATTTGGTTCTTCCCATAGTCCAGGAGTACATGGAGCCTGGGCATACTCAACTGGTTCATTATCTCCATCGTACTCTCCTATTTGCTGGTAAAGAAAAGAAGCAGGACTGAGTTAATGCGAGGCCACAAATTAAATTTTTTTAAGTAATATGGAAATAATTGTAAGTTCTTGTATGTACCTGATTTACAATGCCACTAGCTGGCATTGCCTCAGGAACAGCCTGGGCATCTCGATCATCCTCATACTTCAGAGATGCATTAGCCTGGACAGATGCCTGAGGATCAAAACTGAGATTGAAGGATGCATTTATGTTAGAACCTAGTAGCTTTGGATCATTGTATGAAATAACTGACAATGGAGAATTCAAAATTATTCATGTTATAAAGAGATTGGTCATGCAAGCTTCCACACCGACTGAAATAACTTGTGATACCAGAGAGAGGGAGGAAGAGCGTACTCTGAATTCGATGAACCGGTAGCATGTTCTGCAGTTGCAGCCTTCTCCACCAATAGTTCCTGCATGCATCAATTTCAGATGAAGTGCGTTAGATAAACTCATGCAAATAACCACATGGTCATGCAGTAAAATTGTCTTCAATTTCAAGGCTAGCATTCTTATGTGCATTTAATTAAGGGGTCATCTGGAGTTAAATTAGCATTTCTAGAAGGTATCTTAAGTGAAGTGTGTGAAGTGTTTTTAAGCGGTTTTGGATTATGCTATCTGTCTGGGTTAACTATGAACCAAGCAGCATAATATGCTACTGTATAGTTGTTTGAGCATAGTGGTAGACAAAAAAATAAAACCTGAACTTCATTGAAGTTTAAACCTTGACTATTAATCAAAGCGAGTATATATAGAAAACATGAAACGTCCATGAACCAGGTATGCATTTAAAATTAGAGAGAAAACAAGGCGAGTTCCCATTTTTCAGATAACTAAATCTAGTAGTGACTAATAATTGCTACCAGATTTCTTGTAGGAATTTTACGTACGGCATATCCAAACTAAGTTTTTAATCTAAAAGTCCTTGAGATGACCAGCACATGTATTAAGGCCTGATTCCCTTGAGATAGTCATCAACACACTAGACAAGATGGGGATTTGACTTCTACAACCATGCCCTGTCTTGTCGACTAATTACATTGCCAAACAAAGACGGGCACAAATCAATGTAATCAAGATCACAATCTAAATGCCTGATGTTCATCAGACATGGACCGTTTACTCCAGCACTTGGCTAATATAGAAACAAATGAACCACAAAAGTCAGTGAAACAATTTCAACTCTCCATTATGAATGAAAACATTTAAAAAAGACAGAACCAATCTTATGAGATTCTATCATTCTTTGACACCAGTGAAACAAAAAATTAACCCATAAGAATCCAAAGATAATGTCAAAAAAACTTGACCAGACACTCTTTTAAACTCCAACATGAAGGGTTCAACTTTCACGCACAAGAATAACTAGGAAGATATAGAAAGAACAAAGACCAAAGAGAAACATTTCCAGAAATGTGGCAGCTATGTTTTTTTATTGATAAATCCGAATTCATGCAATCATGCTCCATGGATCTACGATTGCCAAAGCACTACTAGGTGATTCAACATATTACAATATTCTAAGTGAGATATATTTATTTACCTCATCAAGGTCCAATCCAGATGCATCACCATCACCAAATCTCTCTATAAACAGAAAGCATTTGTAAGGATAAGAATCTGAAAAAGGGACTGGATGAAAAAATGTTGAGAAGATCTTTTATTAACAGAAATGGATACCAACCATCAAGTCCAAATTTGGATGTAGAGTAAACAACACCCTCCATAGTATCTTGAAGTGTGATCTGGTCTTTTGAACTGATATGGTGATCAACATAATTACTGCAAAATTTTGAAGTCAGCATGCAAAAATCAGTCCAGATTGGTAATAAGTACCTGCACCTTGACAAAAGCAATATATTTTCTCCGAAGTCCAAACTATTTTATAAAATGTTCAGCACCTTCATAGTTTTTGAATCCCATTTCCTGATCTACCAACAAAACTAATGCAGATAAAAGGAAGGCCAGCAGCTAAGGTGTGACAATGGAAACATAAATGGCAGTTTTAAAAGAAAGAAAAAATCTAATTGCGATATTGTCCTAGCAGGATACAAACGCTGCATGTGCATATCATGACTTCAAAGTTCAGTGCCTCAAAAACAAAAGATCACATATTGACAAACTAACCCCTGAAAATTCTCATTGTCTGGCAGCTCAAAATCATCTAGATCGAAAGTCTCTGGCAAGGTGATTGAGTGATATGGAGCAGTAGATTCTTCAGGTGGCAAGTCGACTGCAGTGGAGCGAAAAGCTTGCTTCACTTTAAGCAAAGCCTCACTGCAATCGTCGAAAAGGTAATTTACCTTCCTTGAGTATATCCTAACCACACCAAGCAAGAGATGGCTAGACAACCGGAGTGCGATAGGCATTTCAGGAAAAAGAATCGAGTCTGTCAAAACAAACCAAAAGAAATTAAGAAGTGAAGCAATTTATATATTAGTAAAATCAGGCATTGTTTTCTATTTTACTTCCAGTCGTTAACTGCTAAGACATGTTCATTATCTGTCACACAAGGCATATAGAAGACATGATCAATTCCACAAGAAACCTAAATATTCGGAGTAACGAAATATTATAAACATCAGTAGCAACTATTCTCCAGTCATCGTTAGCTGACTCCATATCTCCCAATATTTTCTTGCTGTTATGTTTAAAAAATAGCAAACCATATAGCATATGCATAAGTGAATCTTTTACATATATTCCATTCCGATGGGTTTGATGATTGACAAGTTGTACTTTCAAAAAAGTTAGAAGTTACCCAAATTCAATACTTTTAGTGGTTTAGAAGCTAGTCCAATGATAATGATATTGGTTATCGATTTACCGTTAGCAGTCCCCAGTTGGCTCCAGAGTCAGAATCCATCTCAGTAATCATCTACAATGGTCGGTTATAATTTTCTTCCCAAGAAAAATCATACACAACTTAAGAAATTTATTCGATG
This sequence comes from Carthamus tinctorius, assembly GCA_001633085.1. Classification (NCBI taxonomy): domain Eukaryota; kingdom Viridiplantae; phylum Streptophyta; class Magnoliopsida; order Asterales; family Asteraceae; genus Carthamus; species Carthamus tinctorius. The sequence goes on along the minus strand of LUCG01275011.1, from coordinate 15,529 downwards.
AATGCAGATTGACTAGCCAAAAGAGCCTTGCTGGAGTAAGCCAGCCATCGTGAATACCTATTTTATCCACAAAAAATGTGAATATATTCCAGCACTAAAATTGAAAAGGCATTGTTGATGTTTCAGAAAGTTCCTCCACAATAATCTAATCAGACCTCAAAATTCAATTCTTTGTTCAGTAACAAACTACGATCGCCATTTATGGGGGATCTCTAAAAAAAACTGCCTGTACGGGTATAAAACACAAGCTTGTGTTGATGGAAGGAAAACCAGGATCAGACCTTTGATAATCATTTGCATGAATTTTAGATGTCTTCTTAAACCATGAATTGCAAGTAGACAGATCCGTGATCAATCTATGAAGGGAATTCTCTCTGAGAAAATCAATCTAGAGTGAGAAAGTAGTTTAGAAAGAGGGTACTAAGACATTAGTCTTTCTGATTGTATTTTTGTTTCACACCTCAACTGATAGTAGATACACTTATGTATAAATTAGGGGTGTTCACGGTGCGGTTTAGAGTCAAACCTGCAAACCAAACGGCATATGCCTCAAACCACAAAATGTGGTGCGGTTTGTACCTAACTATGATGTGTGGGAAGTGGAAGGTGGCAATACAAAGTTTCTTAATCTCCATGCTCCTTGCAATACAAACTTTCATATTCCATATAATACAAAGTGGAAGGTGACGATACACAACATGATTAGGTCCAAATACAGAAGAAGTTTACAAACTTTTAGAACAAACATAAACCTCCAAATCTAATTTAAGTTATCATCGACTATTGGTCTATTGATAATTTAGTATTGAATATATGAACAATGTCAAAATAATTATAATGTGATAATAAGAATATAATATATAATTATAATAAACTAATTAATAAAAAATAATATGCAGTTCGGCAAGGCTTGAACTGCGGTTCGCATAATTCAGAAACCGCAAACCAATCTGCAAAAGTTCCAAACTGTGTGGTGCAGGGGGGTTATGCAGTTTGTGCAATACAATGAACACCCCTAAAATTGCACATTAAATGTCTCACCAATAAACCTCCTAAACAAACAATAATCTCCCGAACTACTCAGACATGCGGCACTAAACCATTGTATACATCTAACACTCTAATTTTCACATGAAGACAAACTGAAGAATCAAAAATATGAACCCATGAATATGAGATCAATAATTCAGGATTTAATTAATGAACAACATGAGATTACATCCTCCATAGACTAGTTAACCATGGTTGAATTTGCTTCGTCCATGGTTAACCTTTCATAAAGCCAAGGCCCAAGGCAATTATATATAGAGTTCAATACAACTTGTGTGATTACATGCAAGTTACTCAACCGAAATATAGGATAGAGCTTCACCCAAAACCATCAAGAAAGAAACAAAAAGAAATGAAAAGTTAAATGTTACATTAGTACTGGATACTTACATTTAACAATATATTATCACAAAGCATAATAAGTACAACAAATGAACAACATCGTGGATGGAGTGTTTTATTATTTAACCCGTGTGATCCTGCTTCCTGTGGAAGGTAAGTCCTGCTTTGGACTAATATATTTCTGCATATACATTATTTCTAATTTTCTATACCACAAAACTCACATTCACTCTCCTTGTTTGTGGTGAGGCTTGAACCCTTGACCTCTAGGGAGGTTGGGTTGGGCTCTACCAATAACCATTGTACCACTACCACTGGACCAAAAACCGTTGGTGCTTCTATCTAATATAGCAAGCATCATGACTTCCACATTACAAGTAGTTGTTAACATGACAACCATAAAATTTGGTCACACAAACACAGTTAACTATCCCACTTCAACTTCTATTTTGCGACAAATATCCACAATTTGTCTCTGCATACTCAAACTAGGTCATAGACTCATAGTAATCAGTGCGTCTCACTGCAGTTAGGTAGATGATGGCTCCTTATTCCCATGTGATGTGTGTCTCCATGTTTCTAAATATTTGGTCCTTATTAAAGCTTTCTTAAACTTAAAAACATAGTACAGCAAAACCTGATTGGGCCTAGAATTCGAGAAACTAAAACATCTGCAATATGTCAAAACAATAAACTCCATTTTGGATTTATTCCCTACCATTGGATCACCCACGTACTGTAAACTGCACATTTTGAAGGTCTAATGCTGAGTAATTATTGAGTAACAGGTCTATAATTTGGAGTGTCCTATGATACACGATTCACAGGATCCAGTTAGCAACCATAACTCATGCTGAAGGGCATAATATCTTTGAAGCAGTAGTCCTTAATTCCTTATATATCATATTAATAACTGAAACATGGTTGAAAGGAAAACTTAGGAAAACTTTCTATTTTAAAAGGTCTTGTTAGTATACTTATATAAGTTTTATTGTTTCAATGGATCCAATGACACATTAGACGAACCTCTCAGGTCTTGCAATATTAATAGGTTGATTATTTCCTTCTGGAAGTTACCATGTCCTCCAAAGGAAGAAAATTTTACTAAAGTTCTTTCCTGTATCTGGATGAGTGTTGTGAAAGACCAAGACAATAAGAAAAACAGATCATCAAAAACTTAGAATCAAGGCTACTTGGTACTCCCTTAGTCCCTAGCTAACTAAGCCTCTTTGTATAAATTACAAATAGGTAAAGATTTGTTTGTTTAGGAAGTAAGGTTGGGGGTTGTCCTGCAGTATAGGCCAAGAATGCGGACATGGAGTGAGTTCATGGTTCCAAAAGGAAATTTGCTAAAAGCTAGTAAGACTTCTGTCAGCTTAAAACCAGAAGCCATAAAACACTTTCCTAATCGAGTGCTAAATTGGGAGGCTTATGCTTGTAAACTATCCAACCAAAAACCAAACAAGTACATACAATAAAAATTGGAAGCTTCATGTCAAATAATACCAAATCATTCTTGCTTTCTAACAATACCTCTTCATGCAATAGGATTCCACAATTCCAAGAAAAGAAGAAAATTGGGCAAGAACAGTCGATTTACCTACAGAGACGCCGATATCAGTATCTGCGACCTGATTTTTGCGAAGCTTCCGCTCCAAATGTGCTGCGATCCATATTGTCCCTAAAGGACCCTTTTTCGCTAATATGAACTGCGAATAAAACATCCTTCCTTCAAGATTTCATAAAAAAGAAAAAATCCTCCTTCCCTATGACAAACCCTAGACTTGTCAAACACTTAAAATTCCCCAAATCTCACACACTCTTTCCTCTAAAAAAATCACCGATTTCTTTCCCCAGCTTCAATCAGGACCCCAAGTCTGAAGTTGGATAACCCATATCATCGTCGACTATAAATCCCGAATATTCTTAGCCACACCAAAATTGAAGAGACCCTCTTGAATGAATCACTGGAAAACCCCCCCAAGATCCCTAGATTTAGCCGAATAGATCGAAATAGGGCGGATGGAAGTTGGTCTGGAGTGAAATCAAAGGGTTTGTTGAAGGTATTTTGGAGCTGTAGATGGGGGAAGCGTGAAGCGCATTTACTTTTTGAAAGAGATTTGAATGAAAACTTTTTAGGGAGAGAGAGAAAGAGAAAGAGAAAGAGAGAGAAAAAGGTCAAAGAGTGGGTGTGTGTAAGGTGTCGGAAAGTCTTGTGTTTTAATATTTGGGATATGGTGGTAAGGTAACTACTACTACTGGTGGTGTAGCTAAACCCAAGGAGGGCCTATGGGGGCATAAAACATGCCTTGGTGTTTTTTCTAAATATTTTCCAACTTTATGCCAAATGATTTGATTTGTGTAAAAGTGAAACTATGTCAAATGAATTGTTTTTTTTTCTTGAAGAAGTCAAATAACTTGTTAATGGTAGAAAACAATAACAAACATGTTAAGTGATATAAAGTTTGGTGGACTTATTCGTCGATTTACAATCTTATAAGAAGTAAATAATGAGTTACATGTTGTAGGTGTTTTTTTGGGAATTGGATCTCTTGGATGCATTGAGTGTAGTGTATCGTAGTTTGCGTTTTGTTACGAATTAGGTTCGTCTATCGAATGGTCGTCTAAAGGACGACGCTAAATGGTTATGTGTGTACTGCAGGCAATGGGTGAAAATGGTGGTTTTATCCTTGTTGTTCAAGCCTACCTCGTTCTTTTTCAACCCAAACGGGAAAAATCATGAAAAGATCTGGCATCTAAAGTGTGAGTAAATATCGATCCCTTGTGCTCACTGGAAGTTAGGGTTTAAGAAAGAGCAACGATGGAGAAGATTTAAGGAACGGTTGGCTCCTTCATGTCGTTCTTATTCGCCACATAAGGAACCTAGTTGTACCTTAGTGCGTTTTCTCCGTTTTCTCCTTTTTCGTGATGGCTATATAACGGATTTTGACACTCAGCCAGTAAGAGGCTCGAGTGAATACTGAGAGTTTCGCTATATTCTCAACATGACAACTACGATTTTAAGGTGTGGTGATGGATCCTCGTTGGGGGGTGAATGGATGGCATGCAACCATGTTGGAGTACGAATTGCATTGACCTTGATGATGATTAGTGCATTTCATGGTAGCATTTGGGATTGAAAGCGTATATGAAAAATGGAATCAAAATTGATTCAATGGAGACAATCAACTGATGAGCAAATAGGTGAACATTAGATGAATGAATAACAAAATATATTTGGATTCTTTTTTATGTTTAAATATATTTTTTTAATTTATGATTATAGGATTTTTGTATCACATGTTTTGAACAAATATTTGTTTGTTGCTTTGTGTTCAAAATTTAGGTTAAATAACATGATGCTCTTGTTCTTAAATGTTATTACTTTAAGTAGGTTGACAAATTAATAATATGGGTTGACAAATTACTTTAACTTCCTTGGAAAGATTTGGAGTAATTTAAACATAAATAAGTTGCATTTTATGTTATTTGATTTGTTATAAGACAACCGTTTTTAACATATTTTAAAACATTATTACAAACAAGTCATATAAAACTCGTGAAATGCCAACTTCTACCGTGGAATACTTAAATCTCTCGGTTGTTGTAATACCCATTTTTTAAATACCAAAGGTAGCTTAAATGTAAAAGTAAATTTAATTGCGGAAAATGGTCAAAAACTGATAAATTGAGTTTAACCGTATCAAACCATAAAACTGAAATTCAACATCTCAAATAACTGCAAGTTTTAAAAATTAAATGATTGAAGATCCATCTCATGCGGGAGCCGTTTGGAGTCAAGCTGGAGCCTAGCCCTTACCGATTCCCGAAATGCCAGTTAAAAAGAGGAAATCAACAACGGGTAAGCTAATGTTTAGTGAGCACACACAACAAGCACAATTATCACATAACACATGTTTGCACATAAATCTGCCTACCGTCTCAAAAGAGAACGAGTTTTATCTGTATTCGTCTCATGTGAGAACGATACTGTCTATCCGGCTCTTACGAGCGCGAAACTGTCCCCTTGTCTCTTGTGAGAACAAGACTGTCCAATCAACACATAAACATACCATCGCATACAAACATAGATCATACAATAAGTGTACAAGTCAGTGTACTCACCTGATAGCAATAACTAATCGAATATCGAATCGTGAACTGATAACTGAGTGGTTTAAGAGTCAACCTACAAAAGGTTACGCGTGATTACACACCTGACTGACAAAAAAATACACACGACGAATAGTCCTTTAACTAATCTCATAACATTAAAGGTTCCAACACACTTAACCTTGCTAACGATAACAACGATTATTATCGACGACTTTTATACCTCATTTTGTACATTTACGAGATCTACCCAAAACTAACAACCAAACCGATGGGGTCTCAACCTCGTTTATGCTCACTAAGTAGAGACCCAATGATGCATAACATATTTGGTTTGAAACTCGCGTTTAAAACAATCTAGATTGAAGATAAACACTTACCGAGAGAACAAATTTAATGCACACTGTTGGACAGAAAAAAGATGACTTTCGAACCTCAGAAACCGATCTCCACCATTCAGAATATAGAGAAAGATGTCTTGAAGCTACTGTTCAAAAATTACGACGATCCGACTGTTTAAACTTTGGGAATAGGCAAAACGGAGCGGTTGCACTTGCCTGAAAACCATAGACGAACTTTCCTCCTTTTTTTTTCTCACTTTTTTCGTATTTTGTGAACTCTCTTCTTCTATCACAAACCCTAACATAACCCCATTAACGACTTTCAATCTATTTAACGCTATAACAAATGTTCGTTAATGATTTTCTTACGAACCTAACATTCAATAATAGCGAATCTAACATTGTTACATAAGATTTATCTATATACACATCCAAGTGGAATACCTACCTCTTGGATTCTTCAAACCTCGCAACTCTCATGTTCAACGATCAGAAACTCCTCATGGAACCCCAGCAATCCCGAGCGGTGATGACGGTGCGGAGGTGGTTGGAGATTGGGAGGGAGAGGGTAGGCTAGGGTTTCAGATTCTTTTTCCAGGAAAATAACGAGGGAATTAATCGAGCTTAAAGGTTTATATACCCGGGCCGGGTTTACTGTCCTAACCTTAAAGCCCGGTTCTATCTAAGCCCGAAACCCAAACCACTATAAGCCTTTAATTTTAATTTAACTCCTAATATTTTCATATTTAAAATTTTCAAAAGTATTACGAAAATTGAATAACAATTAATAAAAGAAAACCGGATGTTACAGTTGTGGATCTAATTGAAATCCCATTACTTAAAATCTACATCTACCTTCAAAACAAACACATTATTTTAGTGAATTTCAATTTCACGCCCCTCAAAATATTGCATACTAAGATCCTTGTGTAATGTAAACCATAGTGACTACTACTGATATAATCAATACCTAAGGAGCTATATGTGTTATTTCGAGAATACCACATGGGCAAAAAATGTAATTTAACTATAAGAAAGAACAAATAATTGCATTTTTAAAAATCACTAAAAAAACAAACTGTCAATTTAGTCACCTACATATTTTGATTATTATGATACAAAATTATATTTCTAACGATCCTTGAATTTGAGCATGTTTGGTATGAACTACTTATGAATTATATCGGAGTTGTATATTTTTTGTGTTACTATCCCTTGTTATCACATATATCATGCAAGTTTAGCTTGAAGGGTGTTTTCATAGCTTTAATTGAGTTATACGAGACAATGTATGTTTAGTCCCCAAGTTTCAATGATTTATAAGGTAATCTTTAAACTAATGATGGTCCTTTTACTGACATAACCAACATCAAACACGATTTTCCTAAATTTCAGGTGTTACAAGATCCATGATTCTTAGTCATAATATATTTACAATTGAATGAAAATGGATAAAAATTTCAAACGTGTTTTTTATGATAATAGGCCATATTATTGGTTTCAATATTACAAGTATTTCTCTATTAAATTGATCATTAAAATAAATCAAAAGCCATTATGAAAATTAGACATTTTATACACATGAAGTAAAATAAAATAAATTGAAATTGTTGTTAAAATGGTTGGAGTGCTCGAATTTTGTGACACATAAGATGTTCAATTCCTTGCATTTATATTTATTTTGCAAAACCTATTAGCAATAAAACTCCCCGCTTACTGTTATAACAATAGTTAAAAAATAAAATTGTCTACTCATACTTATTAAGTCAAATAACCATCATCCTAACAAAATCAGTCCGTTACTTGACGAATAGGTCATCAAGTTATTTAATTACTTATAAACTCTACTTTTTCTTCGAACGTAGCTTATAAAAGTTAGTTCCATAGGACAAAATAATACAAAGTTGGTTTCGTTTTAAAGTAATTGTCTTTTTATTTATTGGTAATCATAACAAGATTACTGATAAATTACTCTTCTCATATATTTTACATGATAGCGAAAATGCACAACTCCAAGCAATCTTATCTTCTATAATGTGATAATCCGGTTCAATAATTGCTTATTGGCTTCTATTTGTATGAAAAAAATGCAACACATACAAATCTAGTCATATAATGCTTAAAAGAGTGATAAATCTTGTCAAACATGTATGTATGATTATGGATTACCGGCCAAGAGGTCCAAATAAGGCCATCCACAACCAATCAGCATGGGGCCTCGGCAGGGAACGGTACCGAGCGATACCCTCAGCAACACCGTCGAGGTCCGTCGACAAGGAAAAAAAACGGCACCCCCGTGCCGGTCTCTTAGACGATCCACCCACCCCCCTAACGGCTATATTCCCCAATGGCTATTTTTTTATTTTTTTAATTGTTTTAAATATCTTATATATATATACACATATATCCATTATATCAAACTCTATCTCCATCTCAATATTCTTCTCAACCTCAACCTCTTATTTCCTCAACCTCTTCTCAACCTTAACCCCTTATTTCCTCAACCTCTTATTTTCTCAAAAATACGGATGGATGCCTCTCGATTAGCTAGCTATTTTTTATGAAAATTTTAATTTNNNNATATTATTATTAGTTTAATTTAAAATTAATTGTTTTAATTATGTATTTTAGTATTTACAAAAAATAAAAATAAAAATGTTTTTTGCAATAGTCAAAGCCATTGTAGTTGAATTGGTAAGGATTGGTAAGGTTTTGGTAAGATAGTGGAAAGCTGATGTGATGCTGATGTGACAGCTGGTACCACTGTCAAGCACCGTCACCACTATGTATGGTATAAGAGAGATGGTGTATAAACGAAATCATTAAGTTATTACAGATAATCATTAAAAACATACAAAGTAACAATTAAAATTAACTAAATATTATGAAATAAATAATAACTACGAATATAAGAAGAGTCATATTTTAAAAAGTAAACACAAAAACGTTGAAAAATAAATATTAATAAAATTAAAATTGATGAAAATGGATTCGAAGTACGTTTTTTGAATATACATACATTAGAACATCTCCAACAACTAAACCTCAATGGGGCAGCCTACCGGTTAAGGCTTGTGGAAGGTGTTACAACCAATCCAAGTTCGAATCCGATGGTGAACAACCAGGGGCCAATAAGTATTAATCCCAGGGGAGCATGCTTTAGCTCTCGGTAAAAATTACCAAGGATGTAGTCTGGGCAAAGCTCAAGTGAACCTTATAAAAAAAACATCTCCAACAACTATATTAAAATAGATATTTCAGACATTTATGGTATATTTTTGAAAATTTTTTAGCCAAATAAAAATACCTAACACATCATAATCATTTTCTTCCCAAAAGGACAGAACCTTCAAAATAGCCAACTTTTTCGTTAAAAATAGAACTCCGCTAAAAACAACCTCTGCTAATAGAGGACAAGGGTTGAAGACGTGAAAGTCTATCATTCAGGGGCCAAAGGTGTATGTCGTTCATGGACCAATGGTGTAGTTGTTAAAACATCTCCGCTATTAGCAGAGTTTGTTTTTAGCAGAATTCTATTTTTAGCGGATAAGATGGCCATTTTGAATGTTTTGGGAAGAAAATAGTTATGAGATGTTAAAGGGTATTTTTAAATGGCTAAAAAATAATTTATCTATAACACAAAATAGGTTCTAAACTTAAATCCTTAGCCTTCAAAGCTAAAAATGTTAGATCATCGAGTTATAACTCCAAAATCTATGAGGTAAAACTTTGAAGAACACTTCACATAGTTCAAATGTCAACAAATGCACCACCATAGAAGAAAACGATGGTTGGGAATGCAAAATGGTATAAAACCTAGGTAAAATGAAGATATCTTTGACCAATTGGAATCCTATAATTGTCAACAACTTTAACCCCCGTTGATATATCTTTGAAGAGCTCTGGAAATTGAAACTATAGCAATAAAAATCACCGTAATCGAAGTTGTGATGAAAATAATACGAGAAATGAAAAAAAATCCCCAAATTCGAACTTTTATGTAGGTTTGGATCTTGCTTGCAGCCCTGCCATTTGGCACTATCGCCCAAACTGTACCGATTTTGGGGGATTCTCACGTGATCCGAACATGCTACAGTGCCACTGGTACTGTAGTCGGGCTCGTACCGCGGGTTTTTTGACCTTTTCTTTAACCGTTTCCCCCGGCACTCAAACATTTTCCCGATCGTCCCTCGACTATTTTCCCGAAATTCATTTAACGAAAAACAACAAAATTACGGGTGTTACAACAAGAGACATGAAAATCAATGTTTAGGAGAAAAAAACTAATAATACTTTATTAAATGTATTGAATATTTTAATAATGTAGTTAATGGTATATTTGCTATAATATAGTAGCCATTGGAGTTTGATGTCTTTTTTTATAAAGATCTTAACATTTGGCACTCCATTTTATTTGAACAAATAAATCATTAAAATCTATAAACAAGCCATTGGACTTTTATTTGTCTGAACAATTAAAACCATAAATATTTAGAACTTGGTTAACCACTTAGCTTGAAAAAAGCTATTTGTAACAGATTATGAATGTTTTAAAGTAATAAAAAGCTAAAATTTTAGAAGGACAAAATCCAAGTATAGTGTTGAATAAGTAGATGTAACTGGTGAGTTCTAAAACCAATTACAGTTCTCGAACCATATGTCATTCAAACCTCTTGAGAAGGGCCGATTGGCGAGGAATTTGAATGTCGTTGGTTTTGGAAACGATAAACTGATATTTGTTTTTACTTTAAAACCTTTATTGTCAATTATAGGTATCTTTGCATGCAAAAAATGTGCAAACAACAAAATTTTAAAAGTTCAATGATTCATTTACTTATATTCACGAACTTGATAATATAAAATAAAAAAGTTTATTGGTTTATTCATTCACCCCTTTTTAGAACTTTATCATTCAAAACAGAAAAAAGTCATTATGTTCTTTTTAAAGCCTGCTCTTAAAAAAACATAATTGATATATTGATATAGATTTGAGATTATATGAGATCAAACTGTTTTCGTCATATCACATACATAACATTAGACATTTACAACAAAACATTGAGAAGGTAAACATTCACAATCTTTTTGTTCCGAACACTCGATGTTTATTTGTATCTTCATAATATTTTGTTATAAAATCTTAGTGTTATTCCGTGCTTTAACGAAAACATATCGAAATCACGACCTTTGTTTTTTTTTTAATGACAAATTACACACATACCCAACTAACTTACTCCTAAATCTACACCACTACCCACAATCATAAAAAAAGAGAACACCTTATAAACACCTCAAATTTCGCTCAAACTTTGTTTATTGATAAAAGTATTCAATCCATGAAATAAATCAAGAAACAATCTAATGATTTATTAGAAATAAATATTGAATGATTAATGAAATTATGGAAAGCATTGAAAGTAGTAAAATTGATATTTAAAGAGTAATGTGGTTTAAGCTTTTATGAAACGAATGAATGAATGAATAACAACACTTGGCTCCATACCTTTGTCCATTCGCTCGCCTCGTTACTCCCTCCTCTCAACGACGCGTTTCCTTCCTTCGTCTTCTTCTTCTTCTTCGTTCTTCCTTACTTCAGGTGCCCATCAATCAATTGCATACACCTCTCTCTTTCATCACTCATGCAAGAATCTCGAATCTTAATTCTTTATTTTGAAAAGAAAAAAAAAACCCAATTCCAGGCTGGGATCTGTTGCCTCTAAATCCTCAATTTCACAAGTATAATTCAATGCGATTGATTTGATTTGATTTCAAAGCCAGAGAAACAGTTGGTCTGTACCTTTATAAGATACGTCGAAAAGGGTTGTTTCTTTCTTGGTATTTTTTTGTGGTTTATTTTAGGGTTAAGTTGATCGTGGTTGGTCTTCAATTTGAGATCTGGATGATAGGGTTTGAATTGTAAAGGAATTGATTGACGAAAGATGGATATGGATTATAATGGCGAGGCGGGTTGTCTTGACCCTGAATTGTTACAGCTGAACGAAGTGTCTCCTTTGGCCATTAAATCGAATCCTTATGTTGCCGAGAAACTGTTCGAGCAATGGCTTTCGCTTCCTGAAACTACTCCTTTGGTGAGAGCACTGTAAACGCGTTTGTTTTATACTGTTGTCTTTATATTTCTATTCGGTTATCTGTGGTTAGGTTGGTTTCTATCAGACGTAGCTTGGTTAAGGTGACGATATGGCAGTTGATAATTTGTGAAATTGATGCTCTTCGTCAGTTCATAGTTTATGTCGTCTAAATTAGGGTTGGCTGGCATCCACGGTTTACCTTAATGAAACTGATGCTCGTCGTCAGTTCATAGTGAAATTTCAAATGTATTTTGGCTATTTCTTTTAAACCAAAGAATGCATTAAATCTTTATTTCAGTCAATTCCATAATCTTAACTTCAAGATTGGTTGTTGCTTCTAATTGGTTGTTCTAGCCATTTAGGTATAAGGTTATGTATGAAAGTTGGGCATCCAATGTGAGATTAGGATATCATGTCTGTTCTCTGCTAGACGTAGTACCGGTTTGTTGTTTCATGAAAGTGTATCATGATATGGGATGATTTTAGACACATGTCACAATGTCTTTATTGGTATGAACACGATACCAAGGCAAACCCATGGATATACCCTTTTAAGTACCTCTGTTCTTTTGGTTACTGTTCCTAAGTTCACCTGTAGATAAATTTGTCCTTTTGGAGCAAATTCCCTTTCATGAATTGGCAATTTGTTTTTGTTGTAATATCTAGCTGCTGCAGGTACGAGGTACTACCTCCTGGTAGCTGACAAAATTTGAACTATACAGATATGCACTAAATAGGACGTATAATTTCAGCTTGTTTCATTAATGCTTCCTGAAGTAAAGTCAAACTTTCTACTTCATTAAAAGAATATTGTAGTAGTTAGGAAGTACTGATATGTTTTGACATTGCTTTACATACCAAGCCCTTGCCAACTTTGAAAGAGCATGATAACTTTCCTTTAACCCCAACAGATCCATATCTTTGTGAAAAGTGGTGATTGAATTCTAAGTCTTTTGAGACTGTTTTAAAGCTGGTAAAAGATGAAACATATTCTATTGAAGTTTCCACAATCATTGACGTTCATGTACAAGATAGTCACTTTTTTCTCATCTTTGGATTTAAAGTTCCATACATGTATTANATATACACGACAAATTAAATTCACACACACTTCTTATCTTCGGTGAGACTTGAACTACCAACTTCCTAGAAGGTGGCCCGGGTAGGCTCAATGGTCCTTTGGTGTATGAAGCTATTTTTTATCTCATCATGACGATTGTTGGTCCCCCTTTGAAGCTTTATAAATAATCCAAATGACCCCCCTGAAATTTGTCCTTCTTTAGAAGTATATAATAATTATATGACAAATACTCACACACACTCAATCACCTTTTAATGAACTCTTGATGTCCTAGAGCACTGTACTACTTTATTCCCTTAAAGGTGTTTATAGCTAACCACATTTCTTGTATTTTTTTGGAAATACCTTCATTTTAAATCTCAAAACCTGTACAACTCTTAATGTATTTGGGGAAAAAGGTTCAAATGACAAGCAATCTTTTGTTTTTATGAGTCTTGCGATTCTTGGTTGAGTTGGCTCCACATATACGTCACCTTAAATGTATGGATGAGTTGAGTTTGAGTTACGGAGAACTCAACTTGAATTCTTATCAAGCTTTTCGAATCCTGTGTATGTGTTGATATTTATATACTTATACTCAAGTTTTTGTGTCGATTTGTTTTATCTAACACATTTCTAGTTGATATTGTTGAACTATTTTAACTCTTGAATTGGACTTGCTTTATCAAGAACAGTTTTGATGGGTATTTATTAACTATTTGAGCTCTCAAACTGAAGCTCAAATCTTTTCCGAGCCAAATTTGAGCCTCCATAACTCGTTGGGCTGTCAAATCATGTTAGCTTAGTCTAAGACTGTCGAGTTAAGTTCGAGCACTCTCAAAGTCAAACTCAGCTTGGCTTTGTTTGTGGCCCTGTGGATGATTACTTTAGTGGTAACCCCTTATGAGGAAGTCATTTGCATCAGTTCCAGTGACGGCATTCATACGACATTTTGCATTATATTAGAACATGTTATGTTGTTTAAATTTCATATGATACCGAAATTTTTTAACTTTTCAAGTTCTACAGTTATCACAGAAGGGAAAAGTTTCCTCCATCCAAGTGATATTATCTGGAATGTCTCTGTGCTGCTTTCTTTGTAGTATGCCGGCCACTTCCATTAGTTTTTAGTTTGTTTAATGTTTGGGAAATTTTTTCATGGTATTTTCTCTCTGGTTATAGGTAAAATCTTTGCTTAACAGTGCTAAAGCGGGTGTTCCGTTGAATGTGTCTGGATCACTTTCCAGCCCAAAGGCCACTTCTGGCACTTCGATACCTTCCATGTTTCCTGGTGGAAGTACACCTCCACTTTCACCCCGCAGTTCATCTGGTTCTCCTCGTATTATGAAACAGAGGGCAGGCCCATCGGTTTTAGGTTCTCCTTTGAAGTTAGTGAGCGAGCCAGTAAAAGAGTTGATACCTCAGGTGTGACAGCAAAAAGCAAACCTAGTCTAAACTTTTATTTGTTTGTATGTACCATGATTCATTCTGCTAATTTATTGGGTTACTGGTCCATTGCCTATATCTTGTTTCTCTAATGCTCTAGTATTGACCGAAACACATGCAATGGTTGCAGTTCTACTTTCAGAATGGTCGTCCACCCCCGAATGAACTTAAAGAACGATGTTTGTTTCGGAGTAACCAATTTTTCTATGGTCATATGGAAGGATTACAACTGAATGGTGAGGTGTCTTCCTAATAGTAATTATACATATTATACTATGAATCATCAGTTTACCGCTTCAACTGATAATCTTGGGTATGTATATTGATAGTTTAATTGTGCTAATTTTGAATTGAATGAGTAGAATTCAAACCAGTTACAAAGGAAATTTGCAAGCTGCCATCATTTTTCTCCACTGCGCTTTTTAAAAAGATTGACGTTAACGACACCGGCGTTGTGACCAGGTATATCTAGATTTTAGCTATTATGACGAATTGATTTGAATTTTTGGAAAATTCCTCCTAATAGGTTGTAATGATTGGTATCATGCATAATAATCATATCATAATATATGCTCAGAGGACTTCTGCTCCCAAATGTGATTGTTGAAATAAATATGATAGATATTTGCATCTTTTGCTAATATGTGTCAGATGCATGTTGTTCCACATTGTCCCTTGCTAATCTGCCCCTAATGGAACATATCACCCCAAATGTGCGAGGGAGATTCAGATGCATGACTAAGATTTGTAAATTTTTCTAGGGGAGATATTTCTGCTTTGTGTTGCTTATACAGGTTCCTCTAAGTTTAGTTGAGACATTAATGAGTTTTGCAAGGATAATAGTCATTGAAGGAGTCAAGGAGGACAATATTTGTATTTGATTAATAAATAGTGATTGTATTTACTATGTTCCATCCATGGTGACCGTTTACGGCTTATGAGGACAATTGATTTTGTAATTACGCCCTGTTCTCGAGTTTTTTTAAAGGAGGGAAAGGAAAGGATTTCTAAGGAAACTAGTAAACGTGTGTTCTCGAGTTTTTTTAAAGGAAGGAAAGGAAAGGATTTGGAGGGATATGTGTGTTCTC
>LUCG01274953.1:3897-16024 GCA_001633085.1 Carthamus tinctorius | reverse complement strand
TCCCCGAGTCGGGACCGGCAAAAAATATTATCTTAGAGAGTTTATTAAATAATCGAGTATTAAATTATCGAGTTTCTACTGTATTGGAGTAACTTACCAAGAGCTTTTTGTAAATTTTTCTAATTACACCCTTTATTCATATCAACTATTATTAACAAAAATAAATATTAATTATTGATAAATTTATTTTATAGTAATTAAAATTAATTATTAGTTTAATTTAATTACACATTATATATTAATTATTTTCAAATGTTATTAATAATATCAATTATCATTTACCATGTTTACTTATCCAAAAATAAATATAACAATCTTTAAAATGTTTTTTCATAGATAATTAAAACATGTAAGTTACATAGAATTAAAGCTATATATTTTTCTTCATAGATAATTAAAACATGCTAAATAGTTTACTGAAAAATATTTAATTTAATTTTTAACTATATTATTGTAAAATTACTTATTACTTAGGATATTTGAAGTTGACCAATTTTATTCTTGTTTTTGTTATATGTGTAATAGTAATTTAAATCANGTTTACTTTATAATATAATAATCAATTTTATATTCTTTTAATCAACATATTATATTATTTAACTTTTTAATTATCTTGTTTGTATTAATTAACATATTATATTATTAGAAATTTATCTTAATTATACTAATAGAGGTTTGTCTTATTTATATTATAAAATATTTGTAATAGATTATTTATTCAAAATTCCCTTTTTCATCATTTTACATATTCATAAGCTAGTTTTACCAAACATAATTTGTTCATCAGCTAGCTTATCAGCTACCACCAGCTAGTTTATCAGTCAACAATTAGCTTATCAGCTACCATGGTCATCAACTAGCTTATCAGCTACTTTGCCAAACATAGCCTAACTGTGTGTATGTGTGTGTGTGTGTGTTCTTGTTATTAGGAGCTGGAGTTTGTAAAAGATTTGGAGAAATTAACACCTTGAAGAGGTGTAATCATCTATAAGGTAAGAACTTTGTAAAAACTTAGAGTTAGAATGTTTTGTAATCTAATACTAAAGTGGGTTTTTTTATAACAATATTTTAAAAGCTATAAAATCAAAGTTATATACTTTAAATTGATCAATAGGCGGTTTAGATTGAGTACCAAATCAAATGGTTGTGTTATTATGTTAACCAAGTTAAACTTGGTGCTGTTAGAAATAAACAAAAGTTTACAGAACCTTCAAAAATCAGTATAAAATAAACCGTTAATCCAAATGAGGTGTGCAGTACATAGTTGGAAAGCTTATTTTGTATACTACAACTGTTATTAAGAGTCCAAAAGCTAATTTGGTGCTTAAGTGTGTCGAAACATCGACTTACAGTAGTTGGTCGGATGGTACTCGGGATTTACATATTGTTGGCATAAAATTCATATTTAATTGGTCGTAGCTTCAAATGACATGAAATACTTCAGTTGAAATCCTAAAACATATATCTACAACTTTCATTTAGAAAGCATCACCAACATAGAGATGGACAAAAGTTGAAATGTACAACGGACTGCACTATTTTGTTTATTTGTTTGATTAACCCATGTCATCCCTTCACCAACACTAACAATCAATTATAAGTATATTAGGATGTAAACAAAGCTTAATTAAGTTAAAGTAAGGGTACAAGTTGGATAAATGGATTAGACAAACATAGGTGATCATGGTACAATTTAAATGTACATTACTTGTGATATGAAATTCGATTAATTAGCAAGGATTTGGGGCACCGGCATTCGAGCATCGTGTTTGGTTATCTTGGCTACATAAGGGTACGGATCTCTTATTGTCTTGAAACGGGAATGACCTATTGTTGAGGGTCATTCCATTCGAAATTGATTTAACCATTGATAACTTAAAGGTACAAAAAGACCTTAAAGACTTTGATTCTTTGAGTTCTTCGTTTTATTCCCTTATCAAATTCCATTTGGTGTTCCATTAGTTAGGAACGACCTCGGAATGTTCCAATGTTTTTTTTATAAGGTTCATCCGGGCTTTGCCCAGACTACATCCTTGGTAATTTTTACCGAGAGCTAAAGCATGCTCCCCTGGGATTAATACTAAGTGGCCCCTGGTTGCTCATCCACGGATTCGAACTTGGGTTGGTTGTTACACCTTCCACAAGCCTTAACCGGTAAGTTGCCCCATTGGGGTTGGAATGTTTCAATGTTCATTGCTCTTAACAGGGACCATTGGCCCAGTTCTTGAGTTTTACTCTGAATATTGAGGCGCGAATGGATTATTGTGAATACAAATTGTTGACTCAATCTAATGATCTTGATATTATCGAATTGAGAATGGAATGACTAGATAGAGCCAAGCCATGTTGATTTGTTTATTGACTCTTGTTATATCATTGTGATTCGGTTACATCACATTTGTTGTGATCCTTTACCCAGACACTTCGTTGGGGACACCAATCTTGTGATGTTTCTGTGGTGGCTATAATTACTATGGCGTCCTCGTGTATGTGTGGAGAATGCGCTGGCCTTGATCCGGCCATGAGGGCGGAGGGATATCCTTGGAATAGAACAGAACTAGGACCGACGAATAGTGATTGAGAGATAGTGGGTGTCGTGTCCACATTGCTAGTTCTCACTTTTGCCTATAGGATCGTACATCATTTTGGAACAATGTGTTTGGTGTACTCGGGTGATTATGTAAACTTGAATAACACAAACCATGGAATAGGGTGATTACATGAACCCCTTGTTATATCTTTGGGATATTCGATTGATTTATTTTACCGTTTCATGGTTATAGAGATAATTTGTACTTACCCTATATTGTTAATTATTGATTTTGTTGATCTGTTCACTAAGTTTTTGCTTAGCCACGTTTGCTATTCCGTGACAGGTTCTAGAGATATGTTGGGTGATTATCCGGGCTGAGAGGCAAGAGTGGAATTTTTGGAAGATAATTTTTCCAGATAACCTTACTTTAGTATAATTACTTTTGGGTTGTAAATGTTATGTACCCAAATAATCTGGTTGTCTATAACCTTAATTATCTTGTTATGTAATTACCTTAGTTGCTCTCTATGCTTTATAACCCAGTCGGGTTAGAATTTGGGTTGTTACACAATGTGCACATGGTGAGTACGTCGAATTTACCCTAATAGATAATTGGATTGTTGGGTAGTGCTCTTTCACTTATTCCGGTTTTGTCGTGGGTCTCCTCCACGTAGTGCGATGTTTGTTACCTTATTATGAAAATAATAACCACGCCTTTATATGTTTTTAGTGAATAGAAATGTGTTGACTTGTCTATCACTGTTATTTACCAATCATGCATCGTTTGTATTTATGAATCAATTTAAATTTTTGTTGCATGTTTTATAATACAAACTCTTGAACTCACCAGACGTGTAGTCTGATTTGTTTTATTTGTTGATATGTAGTCTGATTTGTGTTGTTGGTTAACATATATCCAGAATTCAAAACCGGACGCAAAAGGTAATGCTAGTGTTAAAGAAAGCTAGAACATGATTATTAGTGGATGATAAGTCGTGCAATAGCTCATTTTGGACGATGATTAGTTGTAGATAGTATTTGGTGGAAATTGTATTGTCATCATCTTTGTAATTAGTTGTATAAACTTAAATTTGACATTGTGAACGTGAGGACAAATCTTCAAAACTTAGAAACTTAATCAATGGTTAAAACATAATATGGTTAATTGATTAAGGGCAAATATGGAAGTTGAATACACGTCTACTTTCTTTGACTTTTTATTTTCTTTTTTAACTTAAATTCTTTTACCACTTTAGCTTTTAAATTAAGTTATCTTAAAAATTACTAATATTTTTATCAAATAAATTACATCAAAAGAACAAGTATTTCGTGCTTTTCGATATGACTTCCATCTCGATTTTTTTTTCATGTTTTAATCATTTTTTACGTGAAAGGCTATATATGTGTTATATTCATTATCAATATTTATGCACGTTCATGTGTTCATAATAGCTCTTATTATTCACACATTAGTTTGATATTAATCATGAATATACAATTTAATATAACAGTCACCATGAATAGTTATGAGTTGTTGGACCAATTGAGATGGATGGCCGAGATCAGTTCTCATGAATACAATTAGATTTTAGTTTTCATTTGAACTCCTCTCTCTCTCTCTCTATATATATATATATAAAGAGAGAGAGAGAGACGAAAATTCAAATGTAAACTCAAATCTAATTGCGAACATGGGGATAACTGAAAGCACGACACGTGTCCTATTCGGTCTGAATAATATAGGATTATTCAGACTGAATATTATGCATTGTTTATATTATACAGTCTGAATATTGTATTATTCACCATGAATAATGCATAATATTCAGTCTGAATAATCATGTATTATTCAGACCGAATAGGATACGTGATGCGCTCTCGGTTATCCTCACGTTTGCAATTAGATTTGAATTATCCATAATAGTGGTGTATGTGTGAGGGGGTCCTCTTATGGCGAGTCTGATGAGCCCGACTATTATGGAATGTTGGATGATGTTTTAGAGGTGGAATACTATGGTGTGCAGAGCGTAGCATTGTTGCGTTGTTCCAATGCACATGGTTTGACACTCCATCGGCGGTTAGAGTCGATCGTAAACATAGTTTGGTGGATGTCAAATATAAGTCCAGACTAGGAGCCGACGACTTGTATAGCCAAGCAACACAGGTATAACAAGCTTACTATACTTCATATCCTTCGATGACAAAAGACCTTGGTGGGCGGTTGTCAAGATGAAGGCTCGCGGAATATATGAAGTCGCGGAAACTTTCAAAGCTGTCTAGGTTGATGAAATTATAAAGGGAGAGCAATTCTATCAAATGAACGAAAGGGTGACTCATACACCGTCTGCAAGATTAAACAATGATCTTGATTTCGTCATTCTTGTCATAGAGGAGGTAATTCTAGTTGATGCTCCCGACAATGATAGCGATGACGACGCTAACAAAGATAGCGAAGAAGAAGCAGAATTTGAAGATGCAGATGATGATTCAGATGACGAAAATGAACCTATTTTGTGTGATCATTCTTCTACTGAGTAGCTTATCTTTTCTATGTTTGTATAACAATTGATTAAATACCTAGTTGACGTACACATATTTTGTTTTTAAATAATCTTTTTTATTTTTTTCAGACAATGACACGCAATAACCGTGGTAAGGGTACGGGCCATAAGGGTAGGGGTAGTAGTAGCTCTACAGGGTGTGGCAACGAGCNCCCCCCGAGCGTTAGACATGGTGTTGAGGAGGACGAGACGATGGGAGAAGTCCAACCTTTGAGTGCTTCTGAGTCGAGGACAAGGACGACAGGACCCAACAAGTTAATGGGTATGCCACGACATCCGTCTCAAAGAGAGACTTTGGTTATTACCCCGATGGGCACGTAAGTAGATGTTTTTGTAAGCCCTTATATTACGTAAACAAACAATACAAATAACTCTTGTGTTGTATTTTCCTTAATTATGCAGGTTTAAAGGTTGCGAGGTCAGTCGGGAGTTGTTTTCGATCTTTAGAGCGAACTTTCGTCGCCTATGGACCTCATGGGAAGATGTCCCTCAGGGGGAACGCGACTGTATGTTCGAGATGTTTCAGGTTTGGTACATCAATCACATTTAAGCTTATTGTACAAAACATATAAGAAATGTATGTTTTTAACTTGTTACGAGTCTTGCGCATTTAGGCAAGGTTTCACTGGCATGTAGAACGAGACAAAGAGGTATATCTTATATGGACTGGATAAGGGAAGCACGCAATTTGTCCGTGAGACAGGCCCTACGAGTAGATGGAATAGTGTGGGACAGGGAGGACATGTCTGTCATCTAAAGACACCACCCTATTTGGATCCCGGAGCAGTTTTGGCACCAGATGATTGATCAGGGTTTGTATATGTATTTTATATGGTTTGTGTATTCTCTTTGTTTTATATATACATACTTAACAGATGGTGTTTTTACAAACGTGGTCCCAACTGCATTTGATTGCTTGGTCTAGGTCCAATACTCTCAATCAGAGGACAGATGATGAGGGGGTGTCGTCTAGGCACACTCTCGGTTAGATCCTTACCGAGGAGCATCAAGATTTTTATACGACCCTCCGATTGACGAGGTCGCTCTATGGGAGCAGAGTGCCGGTGGGACGGAAGAAGGGCCGTCTTTTCAGGTTTGGCACGAGCCAGGATCCCAGCTATGCCGTTACCGTGCGACTGGTAGTCATCTGAGGTATAATTAAACAATGATTGACTATTTATATATACATATATATATATATGCCTTAATTGTCCTAACTTATTTCTTGTTGACACAAGTTGCTGATTATGTATTGAATGTCGTATGTTACAGATAGTTGGCCAGAGAGAGCAGATGGAAAGGATGGAAGCTCGTCATCGGCAAGAACAGGTAGCACATGCAGCCTAGTTAGCTCAGCAGGCCACGACCAATGCCATGTATGACTGTTGCGGGCGTTGGGGTTCAATCCTCCTCCCCCTTCTCTCGGCACACCTCCCGGTCCACCTAGATTACATCTTATGGATTTGATCAAACCTTTGTTTGTAATATATATGAACTTAGAATTTGTAGTACATTTGAATTTGGATTTGATCTTCGTATTTCTGTATTGATTTTGGATTGTTATGGAATTCTGGAAATGAGATTTGTATATAGGAAATTCTGGTTTTTTTATTTTTCAAAATTTTATATTTTTTTAATAACTAGCGACGGATTAGTGATGGAAAATCCATCGCAAAAGTAATTAAAATAAAATTCGTCGCTAAATCATCGCAAAAAAATATCCCTTGCTGATAATCCGTCGTTAACCTGATCCGTGGCAAATCCTGATTTGTTGCTGATGCTTCGCTAATACAAATCCATCGTTGATAGGTCGCTGAAAGTATCACCCACGGAATGTTCAGCAACAGACCATTAGCGACGGATTTTTCCGTCACTGAAACACTTCTGTTTTGTAGTGGATCTTCGAATTCGGTATGCCACGCGAGCCACAACACGTGATGACCGTTACCCCAAATGTAGCTCCACTGCAATACGGTCCTTTGAGCATGGGACTTCTAATGAGGTATGCATATATACACACACATTTATTCTTTTACAAAATTACATTACGTTTAATTGATACTAACTGCATATGTTGAATAAATGAATGTACAACATCTAAAGGAGGAGCTTAAACAGAGAGATCAGTAGCTTGCGAGGCAGCAACAGACCTTTGAGTAGAAAATTTCTAAGAATGCCCTCAAATTTCTGTAAAAAATGAAATTGAATGATTGTTGAAAATCTTTTAGAATTTTCATAGATTTTTCAATAGACCTTCCTCGTCGAAAATCCATCAAAACAACATATTTTCAACCACAATGTTACCTTACCAACGGGAAATTTCATTGAATATCCATCAAAAACCCACATTTCAACAGAATTTTTCGTCCAAAACGCCCATCTATTTGTAGTGAATAATGTGTACAACCTATTGATGCACCTCATACCCCCACCCCCCATTCAACCCTACCACACCTAAACCTTCTTTTTTTTTCCCTTTGACGTTCACAAAAAGGGTTTTGATCATGCAGCCAAGCTCATCACAAAGCAGTTGGAATTAAGGTATGAATCGTGCTACATCAACCCATCTCCGATCTCAACAAAAATGAGAAAAAAGCTAACAATAGGGCAGTTTCAAATTTGTTTTTGTTCTTGTTTTCGTTCAAAGTCATAATTAGTTGTGCTTGATTTGATCTCTCGATTTGTCTTCTTAATATGCACCCAAGAAACGTTTAAACTTGATGGGAAGGCTCAAATAGCTCGAAACTATCCACCAGGACCATGTTTGACAAAACAAGTTTCTTTCGATCGAAAACCTCCAAGAGATTTCTAGTTATATATGGTACAAACTCATTTCTAACCTCGAACTCAATAAAATTAAGCTATTATAATCGATGATACACTAGTTTAACGATAATTACAAGAGGGAAATGTTAATTAGAAGGTAAAATCATAGTTAGAAGATTGAGTTAGAACTTAGTTGTCAAATATCGTTTCTTCCTTGATCTCCCTAGACCCTATGAGTATCGAGTGCTGAGCCGTATGAACTCAGTTTCCCAGATAAATAAATGGATCGTCTACCAAAAAAAGAATTACCATTTTAAATGAAAAAATAAACACTTTGTACATCTTTTAATACATAAATTAAGTATTAAAACATCAATGGGCTCACTTGCGACTCGACATGAACTTAATGTATTCTCATTCAGACTCTGAACCTTCGTACCGAGACAAATATAAGGATAAATCCACTTCATTAATAGTGATCTTCAGATCATCATTCCCCACTTCGTGTTGTTCTTGTTGAATTCTTTTGACAGATTCCACAACTGTGTTGCTCCAGTTGACAATTTCGATTAGCTCCAACGTTGCGATTTCCCCTATTTCAAGGGGGATTTCTTCAAGATCTTTGCACATCTCGAGTGATAATTGTTTGAGACATGGGAAGCTTGTACTAGAGGCTTCCCACTTTTTGATATCTAACCATCCAAGCTTCAAGAGTTTTAGTTGTTGAAACTGCTGCTCACATGCATCCCAGTGTGTTCCCATAAAGGCCTTGTGAGATAGTTTAAGAACCTCCAAGTTAGGTAACAATTGAATGGTTAACATATCACTCCAAGGTAGACAACATTCTCTAAGTGTAAGTTGTTTCAATGTTGCAGGGAACCAAATGCGATTACGTCGGAAGCCCGACCCAACTAACTCCAAGGTTTCAAGGTAGGAGAGCAATTCAAGGTGATATTCTTCATCCTTAAAACAAGATAAATGTAGCTTCTGGATGATGGGAAAACATTTCTGAAGATTATCTACCCCACGTTCGAACTTCACATACGAAATGGATTGCAAATTCATTGGTTTTCCAATATAAGGAAGATCAATCAAGGTGTTACTCCATATATGCCTCAGATTTAACAAATCTTGTATGGCACTAGGTAAATACGTAACCGTAGAATATGTATGTAGAACAAGGGTTTGAAGGCTCCATAATTTGCATATTGAGTGTGGGAATTTAAATGGATACCAAATTGCAAGGTATCTTAAGTGGACAAGAAATGCTAACCCGTGTGGAAAATGACGCGATCGACATTTTTGTAGATCTAACACCTTAAGAAGAACAAAGGAACATGGAATGGATGTAATCGAGTGTATGTCTGTATGGAAGCACAAAAGTGATCTAATGGTTCGGGCGGGGAAGAGAGTGAAGTTCATAACGGTAATATCTTCATTTGTGAAGATGCGGCGTTGCTGATCATATAGAATTGCCAAACGAAGTTGATAAGACAATGGTGGAGAATCTATTTTAAGGAAACACCTTTCTTCTTTTGCTTTTTGCATGCATAGTTCCCTCACAAGATCATGAACTTTACAAGCTTCTACATCGCCAGTTACATTCCTCTCTGCAACGATTATAAGATTTTTGTTGATTAAATCCATAAGGTAAGCCTTTGCAGTATCCTCCAAGCTCCGGTTTCCGGCTTCTTTAATAAATCCCTCGGCCATCCATAACCATATCAACTTTTCCGTAACTAACTCAAAGTCTTCAGGGAAGCCTCCTAGATAAAGAAAGCACTCTCTCAAGTGGTCTGGTAAATGATGGTAACTTAAAGCTAGTATTTCCAGGTTTCCTTTGTGGTATGAACTAATGCTGCATGCAATTTCTTCCCACAAATCTATGTTCATTGGTTCTTTTGCTAGAACTCCTGCCATGACAACCACTGAAAGAGGTAGTCCGTGACATTTTCTTGCAATTTGCCTTCCGGGTTCAATGAACCTTTCAGGACACTCATCACCATGGAACACCTTTTGTTTCAATAGCTCCCAGCTTTCTTCTTTAGTCAAACAAGGCAAGGAGTGAACAAACCCGTGTGGTTTCACATGCAACGCAACTTCATTGAGGCGAGTCGTGAGCATAATTCTACTTGCGGTGTTGTCATGGGGAAAAAACAATTTCAGTTCATCCCAAGCCCCAATGCTCCAGATATCATCAACCACAATCAAATATCTCCTACCCATTAGCTTCTTGTGCAGCTTCTCACGAAGTTTAGAGTCATGGTCTTTTTCAAGGTCTTCTTGAACACCGATGGATGTCAGAATTTGAATCAACAAATCTCGTTTTGCATATGTTTGAGAAACAGTGGCCCATGCACGGATATGGAAATGATACTTGAGAAAAGGATCCTTGAATAGCTTGGTAGCCAAAGTAGTCTTTCCTAGTCCGCCCATCCCGACAATAGAGACGACACACAATTGCTTTGTATCTTCGGTTAGCTTATCCCGTATGATCTCAGCATCACGATCAAGTCCCACAACAATTTCTTCCGATGGTTTCTTCATTCCTAAAGGACTTCCGGTGTAGGAAGTCGTCCCAGCAACAACAGATTGGCTTTTGACGTGCTTGATTCTTGAAGACGGATCGATCTTCATGTTACCGATGTTGATTGTCTTGAGCTCCATCTTGATAGACTTGAAAGATTTCAGTACCTTCTCAAGATCCAAGGAGGTCTTAAGGACATCAGATGTAGGGGAAACTCCGCTGCTTTTGAAGTGAAGAGCAGATAGAAATAAATCAATGGTATCTTGTGCTTCTTCTGCTTCCTCTTTGAATCTTTTCTTGAGATCTCTAACTTTTTCGAGCCCATCTGGGTTATGAGGATCTTCATGGATACCGAAAAGGGTTTGGATGATGGAGTTAAGCTCTTGATAAAGCCGTTTGAGTAGAGGCCTTTTAGATACAATCAATGGATTAATGAGTAGATGATGGTTGCCATGGATGAGCTTCTTCAAGCTGTCCATTAAGATCTGGAGACTTGCATATGCCATCTTGGTTTGGATCTTGAACAACAATTAAAGAAAATTGAGTTTAGTGGAGTTTTGGTATGTGTAATTTTTTCTCCTTTCATAGAAAAGAAGATAACATTTTAGATTCGTTTAATGCCTTTCTATCTTCTTGCATGTGCATCCTCTTTTCTTTTTTGGTGTTTAAGTCATATTTTTTGGTCTTTCAGTGTTGTAGCGGATTGGTTATCGCTCGAGGGGTTCATAGCGTCCTAACCGAGTTCGAGCCTTCCTGTACGCATACCTGGGGACATTTAAGTGGGGCCATGTTTAGCCTCCAAAATTGCCGGGGATTAGTCGGGCTTTGGCCCGTACACCCTTTTTAAAAAAGTCATATTCTTTGATTAAAGTAAACTAGCATATTATTATAATACAAATATATTTACTATTATTGCTTATTTTAGTTAAGTTAACTAATATAACATAAGACCAAGGGTCGTGATAAGTTATGCTTAAAGTGAGAAGCGTAAGAAGTTGACTTGGTTACTTTTAGTCCCACGCCCTCTAGCCAATACAACAAAATTGAGTTTATAGGACGTTTAATAAAAAACGTCTTAATAGAGTGTTTTATAGGACGCTAGTTTATAGGACCAAACACAACGGCGTCCTAACTAAAAAAGTTACAAAAGGTTTTAGGACGTTTTTCGGTGTCGCAAAATGTTTTTTAGAACATTTTTCTTTTAAAATGTCATATTAACTATTTTATAGGACACTATTTGAAAAAGTATCCTAAAAAACACAAGTGTCATCTAAAAAAGATGGGTTTATAGGACACTTCTCAAAAACGTCCTATAAAATTATCTAATACGACATTTTATTCTGGAAATATCCTAAAAAACTTGTTATGACACCCAAAAGCGTCTTATAAACTTATTGTAACACTTTTAGATAGGATGCTTTTGTATTTGGTTCTATTAACTAGTGTCCGATAAAACACTATTAGAACATATTTTTTTTATTTTAAGCGTCCTATAAACTCAATTTTGTTGTAATGTGATCTTGTGAGATAGAAGCAAAATTGAGCCGGTACATCTCATTCCAATATGCATTCATTTTTCATCCAATCCAACGATTGGCAATCATTTCTCATGCTTCTCATATTAACCTTAATTTTTTATAAAAGCCCAACTCTATATATCTTAGGCTATGTTTGGATGGACTAGCTTATAAGCTAGCTGGTAGCTGATAAGCTTGCTGGTAGCTGATAAGCTAGCTGATA
>LUCG01274939.1:0-17932 GCA_001633085.1 Carthamus tinctorius | reverse complement strand
ATTTAGAACTGAAAGAAAATTCGACCGTCTGAGACTAAGCCTGGCCACAAGATGCGCACGAAGTGATTCTAATATGGAATGAATGAGATACCATCCACATCCCCACAGATCGGCCTTAACGAAAAAAGAATAAACAAATAATAACAGCAAAACATGGTGAACTGGGACACACACACAGAAAGAAAAGAAAAAGAAAAAGAAAAGAAAGAAAGAAGCAAAGCAACAGCTGCTCTTCTTCTTCCTCCACCATTTTCATTTCCATCTCCATTTTTCCATTTCCATTTCCATTTCCATTCCCCCTTTCTCCATCAACACTCCACCTCTCTTCACGTGATACACCAACTACCCCTTTCTTCCATTACCATTAGGGTTTTCTCTTTTCTCTCCACTCCATTTCCACCGACACCACGCACCTCTGATCCACCCAGATCCGCACAATTGCCTCCGTTTCCTTGCTCCTATCGCCCTCCGCCTCATCGTCAATCAGTTTCGAACGATTCTGGCCTCCTGTACTCCCCGAGGTTCGAATTCCACTACTGTTTGAAGTTTTTTTTTTCTATATTGTGGTTTTTGTTTTGTTTTTTCATCTAAGTGTAGCTGGATCTTTTGGTTTTTGATGTATTCGGTGTTCGCGAGGTTTATTTGTTGAATTGGAGTGGTTTTGTAGGGATTAGGTTGGTTTATGGTGAGTTACGGCGGTTTATGGCGTCGGATTGAGGTTTCGGAAAATGTTAGGGTTTGCGTAGAATTGAGATTGAAAGGATTTTTGAATGTTTAATGTGTTCAGTGTTCTTGAAGTTTATATGTTGAATTGGAGTGGTTTAATTGGAATTAGGTTGGTTTATGTTGAGTTACGGCGGTTTATGGCGTCGAATTGAGATTTGGGAAAATGTTAGGGTTTGGGTAGAATTGGGTGAGGGATTGAAAGGGAGTTTATGTTTCTGACGGTGTTTTGTTTTATAGGAATGGGATTGATGGTTGTTGAAAGTGTTAGGTAGAGCGAAAAATGCCTGCTTCAGCGGCGATGAGATGCTCTCCGAGAGGTGATAATCACAAGCGAGGACGGAGTCTGGAGAATGGAATAGTTTTCAGGGAGAGGGATGATGATCTTGCTTTGTTCAATGAGGTGCAAACGAGAGAGAGGGATGATTTCTTGCTGCAGTCTAATGATGATTTTGAAGACACTTTTGGTAATTTCTTAAGCTTTTCTCTTCATGTGGATTTCATATGATCTACTTTTATATGTGAATTGCATATTTGATTTGAGTGAGCAGCTACTATTTGTTAAGGTTGTGCTAATTATGGAAAGAACAAAATAAATAATGAATGTTACTCGTTCTGTCTGACATGTGATTGATTTGTTGTCTAATGCATTTTTGCAGTCACCAAGTTGCGGCATTTTTCGGATCACAAGCTTGGAATAAACGTTACTGCTCGAGGAGAAAGCAGTGACCTCCTTAATACAGAAGAGGAAAAGAATGATTATGAATGGTTGGTAGTTGTTTGCTTCTTATGCTATTTGCTCAATGTTTTTTTTAGCAAAAACAACATAAAATGTTACCATAAGAAGAGACTTAGACTGCATATTTGTTGTACCCTTTTGCATGATTTACGCTTAGTATGTACATGGCCAATACTGTAATTGGTTATTCACTTGCTATATGTACCATACTTAGTAAAATACTCTTCGTTGTAACAAGGAGTTGCTGTGTTAGTACGCCACTCTATGTTTAGTGTGTTGTTCCTGATAGAACCCAGTAAAGTTGTCATGATTCATGAGTGATATAGACAGGCGAAAGGCTTTAAGCATAGCTAATACAACTTAGAATAATGGCCACTAGGTTTGGCATATCAAGATAATCTTATTATGAATGAATTGGAGAGCCTGCCTTATTGTTATCTCCTACAGTTATTGATGTGTTGTGTTTGTTTTAGTAAAGATGAAACCAAAAAAGCATGTCCATTTCCAAAGTTGAAACTTACCATGTTATGCTTCCTATCTTTTTGGAATCAAATATGGAGAATATATCCCTATTAATTTGGTCATCACTTTTCTCGGTGCTTTTTGTCAACTTTGGTAGTGGTCAGTGGTCCCACAGAATTAAAATCTAAAGTGGCACCAGTTGCTTATTATTCCAAATTCTATCTTAGTTCCATGTTGTTTAGCATCTTCTCAAGTTAATTACTTTCTAGTTTTCAACACTAATTTCTCTTTTATTGAATGAAGGTTAATAACTCCTCCTGATACTCCTCTGTTTCCCTCGTTGGATGACGAGGCACCTCAAATTATTCCTGCCCAGAGGGGTAGAACTCGAATTCAACCCATTTCGATTTCTAGATCATCCACGGTAAGTCGTTTATGTTGGTTAAGCTTATAAACATTAGATTTATTCGTTTAGGCACACTAATATGTTTGAATGTGAAAGTAATGCTTTTTCAATGAGTCTAATGTATGCTTGATGACAGATGGAAAAGAGTCACAGAAGCAGTAGAGGTAGTCCAAGCCCAAATCGCTTGAGTCTATCCCCACGATCCGGTAATACCCCATTTCAACCTAGAGGTCGGGCATCTTCAGGGCCTAGTTCTAGTCCACCGGCTACTCTAAGGAAACCTTCTTCCCCATCAAGGAAACCTTCTTCACCAGCTCCACGGGCATCTACACCAACTTCACGGAGATTAAGCACGGGTTCCACTAGTACCACGAGCCCTGGTGCAAGGGGTACTTCGCCTGTCAAGACAAGTAGAGGAAACTCGGCTTCACCCAAGATAAGGGCATGGCAGGCCAACATTCCTGGTTTTTCTACAGAAGCGCCTCCAAATCTCCGGACTTCTTTGGCTGATCGGCCAGCATCATATGTACGTGGGTCCTCACCAGCTTCAAGAAACGGAAGACATTCAAAGTCACCTGCTTCTAGAAGCATCAGCTCATCTCATAGCCATGATCGAGATAGACTTAGCTCCCGCAGTAAAGGTTCAATTGCGTCTTCTGCTGACGACGAAGTTGAATCTCTTCCGTCTGTCACAATCGACGGCCCAGAACGGTCAAATTCAAGGAAAGTAAGCGGCTCTCGGACTAGTAAAGCTCTTTTTTCCCAAAAGCCGAGCAGACCCGTTTCTTCTAGCTCTGCTCCAAAAAGATCCTTTGATGTGGCACTTCGACAAATGGTATTTAACTATCTATTGAATTTGATAATGTTCTTTTTGCTTGGTAGATCAATTCATGCCTCCATGTTCGTAATGATCAGTTTAAACCACTTAAAACATAATTAAAATTACAGTTTTACTTGCCAGCTTCCAGAAACCTGGCACCTTTTTGGGAAGTATAAAATTATGCTGCCCTCTGAAAGCTGTTGGTCTTATTTAAATAGAATTCTGCATATTACAACATGAGAGCAATATGTGGTAGGTTTTTACCTCAGAAACTTAATTACTAACGTAAAGATATGGCAGGGCAGCTGCTTGAATTCCCAAGTCTAAATTTTTAGTTGATTATTTTCGCCATGCAAATTTTCCAAAGTAAAATTTAGTGGGCTCTGATAGCAAGTCACTATGGCAATCTGTTCACATTGACAAATAATTTATGAAGCTTTAGCCTGAAGATTATCACAGCCATGATATTATGTATGTTCTTATATTGGGATAAAAGTATTCTGGTTTCTATTAAAAAATGCATTGCCTAGCGATGTTAACCCCAGTCACCTACTCTAAGATTTAATATGAGCATAAAAAGTAGCTTGCTAAAATTTAAGATCCTTCCTTGTGCTTTATTCAAGTGTCCTTGCCAAATTACCAACGAGCAATGGTTGCTTTACCTTCTATCTTTTAGATAAGAGAGCAAGCCAAGTTCTTGGACTCAATTCTTCGCATGATCTTCATGTAAATAAAAGTATATAGTTACTAATTGTAGATCATTGTTTTTGTAAATATGGCATTTGAGAAATATACAAAAGGAAACTAATGATTGTGTTAAGAAGTTGATATCTATAATGAAGGAAGAAAGATGTGAGCCTTAAAGACATTGATGGTAGATTGTATAGAACATTGAGAATGCTATTGTATTGACACATCGATACAAAATACATTCGAAATGCCATATGATGTTCATTTTGTCTCCAAGGTTCGCGTCCAGTGAAACATCTTTGTTAACATTTGTTTGACCACAACTTGTGACTACTACTTCTTTCACTATTATAATTGTTACTTCTATAGAAAATCCATATGCTTCCTCCGTCACAGAGTAAGTGTTTAGATTTCTATTTTAATTTGTTCCAAAATAAGTATTTACTTTCAAAAGTAAGTGCCTACTTTCCAATTCTACCCTTCATTATGACATACAGAAGTTCATTACTCCTATTATTAAGGGTGCAATAATTACATATTTTTGAACTGTGAACCTTGTTCGTTGTGGACACTTATTTTGGGAATACGAGGAAATGACATTGTTGAATGTTCTCATGTTCTTGTGCAGGATCATAGGAAAGGTCCTCAGAATATGTTCAGACCATTGCTCTCCAGTGTCCCGAGCTCAACCCTTTATGCTGGCAAAGCAAGTCCCGCTTGGAATTCTTCAGTGACGACTAGTAGTAATGCAAGTTCTGACCTAGATACTAGTGGCGCTCATGATATTGAAGAGAGTGAACTAACCCAGGATGATGCAACTAGTGGATGCGTAAAGGTGCCATTGCCCGATTGTAACGTTGATGATGAAGTATTCATGTTCCAGAAAACTGATTATTTGAACGAAGATATGGGGAATGAAACCCATGATATTTCACCGACTCTTCAGCTTGCAAATGAAGATGGCTTTGAAAATCTTGCAGGACGTGATACTGCAACTTCTGTAGTTTCGGATGAAGTTGATGGCCTAAAGGGTATGTTAATTTGTTCGAGATGTGGTTGTAAGTACTCTGATACCGAACCAACAGAAGAGCAAATTAAACTTTGTGCAACTTGCCGAAAGTCATATTCATTGATGGATATAAGCGATACAGTGACAAGTGGAGTAGCGAAGGGGAGTTTCCAAGCAGAACCAACTATTTCAGACAAAGATCGTGAATCATTGAAGACAATGAAGCCTGAAATGACTCTAGTTGAATCTCCGGAAGTGAGTTCCAAGATCGAATCACACGAAGAAGTAATTAAAAATGGTGAGAGTACCCATGAAGAGCCAATCTTGAACGTCGTATCGGAAAGTTCTCTTTCTCAGCCCCGATCTGAGGAACAAGAACCGACGGGAGTCAACTGTCAAGTAATAAGTCAACACGGTACTGACTTTGTGCGTTCGAAGGTTGACTTTTTAGGAGAAGGCATTTCTATTAAAAGGTCAAGTAGCGTAAAGGGGCCTGTTTCCCGAAGCGGGAATTTTTCAGCTAGTAGCGTCTCCTATGACGATCTTTCGTATGTGAGGGACAGCACGAATAGCATAAGAAGCTCCATGGGACGTGGGAGTTTTTCAGCATCATCTTCTATTGACTTTGGACCAGCCATGCATACAGACAGTCGGTTTCACCGGCAATTGAGTAGCAGGAAATCCGACATAGAAAATTACAAGTATCAACGTAGCTTATCGTCTTTATCTGGAACTTCTAGTCATGTTTTCCGTCCTTCAAGCGGTGGAACAAGCACGCATGATTCATTTGAGACGTCCACTCGAAAAGATATTCCCGATGCTGCTGTTGTAACTATAAGTGGTCAAGAAAAGTCGGGTGAAAACGAAGATTTGAATAACGTTCGAGTGGAAATTGCTTCGACTCCGGAATTCCCAACAATTGGTGAAACGGGTCTTGATTTGGAGGAAGTTTTGTTACCTGAATCTTCGAATTTCGAAGAGCTTACTTCATTTGAGAAATCTTCGAATTTCGAAGAGCTTGCTTCATTTGAGAAATCTTCGAATTTCGAAGAGCTTGCTTCATTTGAGAAAGTGGAAGAGTTGGGAAAGGATTTGGATGCTGATGATTTAACGGGTTGTACTGATGAGGAAGGTACAAGTTTAAACCGTTGTGTGGAGACCGGTGATGTTGCGGAAGTGCAATTGTGTGCGATATCGGAAGGAGAAATTGGTCATTCTTGTTCGGCATCTTCTACTTCGGAAGGTAATGTTTCTCAACGTTCAGAGAGGAGCATAGAAGAATTTCGGGACCCTCCTGTTCATGCACCAGTTGATGAAGATATAGCAGTTTCTGCCACCGATTGCGACATTCCAAACCTTTCGAGCAGCATTATCGGTATGTATATCTTTGAGTTTTAATTTATTGCAGTCTTTTTTATGCTTTTGCCCTCATTTGGTATATTGTGGGTGAGGGTTGGGTTCCAATGAGAAGTTGAGGTTAACGTGGGAAGCTTGAGAAGTGGTTATCAACTGTCGGATGAGAAGTAGATGCACATTAGGGTGAGATCATGAGATGCACCGGATCAATTCCCTTCTAAAGCGCAATTCATGAGGGCATGAGATTAAAAGTGACCAACAGTTCATTTCCACTTCTCACATTAACCTCAACTTCTCACACGATCTTACGCCTTGTAGGTGATACCATATATGAGACCTGTTAACTAGTGTCTATATAGGTGGTTAATGGCTGAAAATCTGAAATTCAGGAACTTTCTAGTTTTATGTTCACTTGATCTAGCATCTCAGAGCTATCTCCAACAGATTCTTTATAATTTCTCCAAAATGGAGAATGAAAAGTTAAAAATCTGTAAAGAAAATTACATTGTCTCCAACAGTCTCTATTTTGGAGATTTCAACATAAATTAGATTATCAAAATAGAATTTAATATCCCAAGAAACTTTCAAATAAACACTATATAAAATGATAGGGGCCCTTAAATATTCGACAATCCGACAACCACCTATTTTATTTAGTATTCATGATGAATAACGTGATAAATATTCATGAGGAATAGTATTTTATTATTCTTCAAGGTTATTCCTCATTAGTACTACAGAAAATAGGTGGTTTCTGGGTTCTCAAATTATTTGAGGTTTCTAAATGAACCTCCCGTTAAAATGATAATACATTCAACTTCATTGGTCGGAACAATTTTGGAGAATTTTTTTAGTTTTAGAGGATATTTTGGAGCAAAAGAATAAGTTAAAAACTCCAAAATCTTCATTTTCTCCATTTTGGAGAAAGTTCTGGAGGATCTGTTGGAGCAAAAAAACACGTTAGAAAATTCAAAATCTTATTTTTGGAGGATCCGTTGGAGATGCAAATACAAAGACGATTGTCTACTCTGTCCCAAACAATTGCCACATTCCTTTTAGCAAATTTCTTCAAATTGCTTACTTACCTTACCTATGCTCAATCCTTATGGATGCCATAAATTTGGTCCACAGAATTTCCTTATTTGGTGTTATTATACTATCTAACATTTATTAGGAAAGATGTGAATAGTAATTTTAACATTTAACGTACGATTTTCCTCTCTGCAGTTTGATATTTATAACGTTTTTCGTCTTTCATCTTTAAAAACTGCTTTTTTCATCCATGTGGTTTTTATTTTCATTCCATTTTCATCCCTCAATCTAACTTTGTTAAATTAAGTGGTTAACTCATCCAAAAAATGTTTGATTAAATTACATATTTGGTCCTTATAGTAGACCATCTTTATATTTTTTATTCACAAATTACATAATTCACATTTTATTACTTTTTACTTTATTTATTTTATTAAGACATTTTCTTTTATTGGTTAATTATAAACTATTATAACTTTAGTAAAAAAAACAAATCAAATAATAAACTATTGGTAAGTACATGATATTTTTTCCCAAAGCTTTAGGTTAAAATCTCTTAAAATTAATATTTTTTATTTTTTGATTTATTAAATCTTTTTATTTATTTTAGTAAACCTTTCATATGACAACATATGTACAAACTTTATGTTTCATATAATCTATCACAGTTTATAACCTGGCGCAAAGCCGGGATCTTGATAACTAGTTTAGAGAACATTTAAGGCATCAACTTATCAATGCTATTTGATAAGACTGTTTCTGGTCAAACGTGACATTTAAACAATATTTTAGATAGTTGAATAATAGGTAAACTATGTGTCGAGTCAAATACTACATTATTTTATATACTAACGTAAAGATTCCCGTATGGCACACAGAGGAATCCATGGTTTTGGTCGAAGGCCAAGGGGGTATAAAGGGAAGAAGCCTGACATTAGAAGAAGCAACCGACACCATACTTTTTTGCAGCTCGATAGTTCACAACTTAGCCTACGAGGCCGCCAGCATAGCCCTCGAGAAAGAAACCGAACCCGAAAACAACGGTTCGTTGCCACTCGTTCCAACCGTCGGTAAAGGCTACTCCGCTAGAAAAGAGGTCCAAATCAGAAAAACGAGCGGCAAACGGTCATCATCAAAGTCACGAAAACAGAAAAAAGGCACGAAAGCAGCAGCAGCTCCAGCTCCTAACAACACGAATATTACTACCACCGGTGAGGAAACTGATTTAGCGAAAACCCGAATTGTTTATCCTAATAATAACAAAGAAAACACCAAACCCCCAAAGCTAGAATCTAAATGCAACTGCAGAATAATGTGAGAAAGAAGTTGGTATGTGATTTGGGAGGAAATATTTGATCTTTGAGTTTTGGGTTTTGGGTTCAACTTGATTTGATTTGTGTAAGTATTGTAAAGTTAATTAGTAGGTTAGAGCTTATGGGGGGTTTTATATATATATTTTTTAATTAGTGATTTATATTTGGTGTTATGATTATTATTATTATTATTATTATTATATAGAACAGAACAGAGGAGAGCAGAAAAGCCCTAATTCTTTTTAGTATTGTGTTACTACTAAGCATTAAACCATTGTTGTTTGAATGTGAAGATTTGTTTCTGGCCTCTTTCTTTTTTAACTTAGACAGATTGATGATGATGATATAAGACAATTTCTTTTATGTTTCTTCTGTAGTAACTTAATGGCTTGCATATATCTTGCTATTTGGATCTTTTTTTTGTGTGTGGGATTTATCGAGTCTGTTTGGTTTGGTAAAATTAGTTTCAAATTCGAATGTGATATTTGACTCCGTATCCAACAAAACAGGTTTAGATATGGAATGCCCATTTTCCGAAATTTTTACCTGTTTCTCTGTGTTTTTTGCGCTAGACAAGATTATCATTTGAAGATACATATGCTAACATATATAAGTAGAGAAAGATTCAAATGAGAAGCGCTAAAAAAAATGAGAAGTAGAGAAATGATCTCCACCACTCATCCGGTCAATAAAAACGGCTTTGACCGGTTACGGTGGACACGATCACGGAGGATTGACGCGATTCATGGGAGGGTAGAGATTATTAAAGGGGGACCACGGTCAAAGTCACCTTTATTGTAGTGGTTAAGATCACTTCTCTACTTCTCATTTTTTTTAACACTTTTCATTTGAACCTAATACTATATAAGTAAATATATAACGTTTGTTTACCTGTGCATTTTTAAATAAATAACTTTTTTTAATGATTAAACCTTCCCTTTAATCTTTATTACTTACCTTCTCGTTGTATTTAGCCTTTTCATTATTTCCTTTCTTACCTTCTTATAACATTTATTGTCAGCCCATTGGTTCTAATTACTTGTAATTTTGAATGTTAAAAGTTATATGCTCATTGGATACTACTTATAATAGATGATAAATAAATGAATATAATTATATTCTTACATAGCATCTAAATAAACATTAATCAACACGTATAATAAGCTATTGGCTTTTCAAAAATCAAAATAACACACATACATGATCAAGCATGGGATCATGTGAGAAATGTCATTTCTGATGAGAGGTGTCTTTAAACTGTTGATCACTTTAAATCAAACACCCTCCCATGAATTGCGGCTTAAAAGGGAATTTGATCCGGTGCATCTCATCCTAATGTTCGTCCATTTCAGATCCAACGGTTGATAACCACTTCTCACCAAATTTGACACTTCTCACGAGAACTCAACCCTGTTGCCAGATTTCTATAACTATAACCATTGCTAAAAGCAGCTATACTATGACCCTATTCCTAAAATGGCCGAAAATACCCTTTCCATCTCGAGCCGAACATCGCCAACCACGGTCGATTTCACACGCCAAGCGATATGATCATCCGGCCGAACCAAAATGGCGCCCATATGCGTCATTTTACACATACCCCACCACGACGATGACCCTGACGACCGTCTCACCTCCACAACGTCAACATAGTTTTCCCACGGTGCCAGTGATTCCTTGCTTCGTGAGTCTGCGTTAACTAAGCCGTATGGCCACATTACACACACCTTAACCGAAAAGTCGAGTTCGTTGGCTACGTTAAGTGCAGCGTGAGCTAGCCGATAGGATGAATCTATTGGTGCAATTATGAGAAGAAACTCGACTTTGTCTACAGAGATAAGATCCAATGTGGAAATTGTTGCCTAAATCACATCGTGTAAACGAAAGATCAACATAAAGATCGATTTTATCCTAAGGGGGTGTTTGGAATTGCTTATCTAAGGTGCTTATTGACTTAATCCGTTGTGATAGCGATAATAAGCACTTTTTAGTGTTTGGATGGGAAAAGAAAAAAAACTGCTTATACCTTTTTGGCAAAGAAGATGAGGAGTCTTTTAAAAGTCATTCCATTCTAACTAATTAACTTATTTAAAGCAACTTATCAACCTGTTACTTATTTTACATGTATAAGCAACCCCAAACACTCTTTAAAAAGCAACTTATCAACTTATTGTGTTTCAGTACCGTCGTATGCAAATCCAAATTTTTATAGAACCCCTTTTTGACACCACATAAGTTGATAAGCACTTTTACCAAAAAGCATACGTTGTTTTAAATAAGAAATCCCAAACATCCCCTAAGTTTTTGAAAATGGTGAAGGAAACTAAAATTGCATACCTCTCCTGTGACTTCGGATAGCAACCGCACGTTCATATGAGGCAACCGTGAGCCTGGATCTGCTGAAGGAATGTATTCTTGCCTACGACCACTTGGTGGTTCGGGTTTATTTGGCACACTCTCGGGTTCAGGTATGAGTGCTCCTTCACGGTATCTAAGACGAATAGTTTGGGGTTAGAGTTAGATGAGCTTTTGATTAACTAGATGCCATAACAAAGGACAGAACAATAATCGGTTGTCCCACATTTGGTGGGAAATTTAGCCCTTGTTTGTTAGCAGCTTAATGAGCTTTAATGGGACTCGCAGCTTATTCGGTCAACTATACATGACTATTTGGCTTTGGCTTAATAGTAAGCATTTAGAAGTGAGTTTCGTGTAGAATGTCAAGTTTTTTCTGCCCCTCCCAATTAAAAAACATACTCTTTCCACCTATGAAGAACTCCTCCCAAACAAAAATATTCTCAATTTATACCGATATATTAATCCACACAGACAATTCTATCCATATACAACTTAAAATCCAACCAAACAGCCTCACAAGACTAAGTGGGACAAAATGTCCCACCAAAATAAGTGAAACAAAAATGAGGGGGATGAGACAAGATTCATAAATTACTAAGCTATCCATGTCAAAATCAAAACCTTAAACCCCTACACAATTCTTTCACCCACCTACTTGACACTTGTTCCCTCTAGTCCTGTCTGCATAACGTGATGCACCAAGGCCACTCTGCTTTGCAATGGCCGTGAAGGAATGTACATCTTTTTACATAGCCCATCATTTGATAAATAAATATTTAAGGACTTAGTTAGGGCCTAGGGGTTGTTTGGTTGGTTTACCATTAACATCTATATGAATTAATCTCTGCATAGATTGTGAATGTTTTTGTTTTGAAGGGTTATTTCTTAAAAGGAAGCAACGTGTTTTTAATTAGTAGGGGCAGGTTTGGAAAAAGCTTGGCTTTATGCATAAGGCACTCCCTTAAAGACTTA
The DNA here is from genome assembly GCA_001633085.1 of Carthamus tinctorius. Lineage (NCBI taxonomy): Eukaryota > Viridiplantae > Streptophyta > Magnoliopsida > Asterales > Asteraceae > Carthamus > Carthamus tinctorius. The sequence goes on along the minus strand of LUCG01274939.1, from coordinate 6,052 downwards.
TTGAACAAGTCAACTTCCATATCATTAAGCCACTATTAGAAAGTCATGTATAGCTGACTGAATAAGTTGCAAGTCCCGTGAAAACAAAAGCGGAGGTCATACCTGAAACCTAAATCCTCAGCAGGGAACTGTAGTTGAAGGCTCTTTCCTTCTTCAAAAATCCGCCTTACTTTAGCAAGCCTTGAAGATCCAAGGGGATTGTTCTCGTTCAAAACAAAATCCGAAAGTTGTGCACGGCCTAAGCTGAAAATCCCATCTAGAAGAGTCTTTTGTAGCCCCTGCGGTAAGATTGTACCTACTGTGCTATTGATAGCTTCATGTACTACATACCATATAAACAAAACAAAAAAAGATAAATAGTAAGGCAAAAATATGAGTGAATCACACGTCAAATACTAGAGCTTCAAAACGCCACCTGAATTCGCAACAGTTGGATCAAGACCAAGTGCAGCAGGAACTGCCATTGCTGCTTGAAAATTTTGGATGCTGAGAGCGGTATTGAAAAGTGCAATCTACCAGTCAAAAAATCATGTTCAGCTTCTAGTTTTCTGCAAATTGAATATACAGAAGGGTGACGAATACTCCCTCCCTCCATGAAAATAGCAACATGTTCCTTTTCTAGGAAGAGTTAAAATTATCTATTTGGCCATTACCATACGCTACAGGGATTTCTAATTGCCATGTAGGATCTGTAATTAAGAAATTGTAATGGTTGTGAGTATGATTTTTTGATAGAAAATTGGTTTTTGGTAATTGCTGATGTGACACCAGTACTTTTTGTTGAGGTGGCAGTGAATAGTATTAAGAAATTATAGGGTATAATTTCTTAATAAGAAATTGTTCTATGTCACGTCATGCTTTTTAATGTTGTGTGGAGCATGTTTTAAGTTATAGTGAAGAATATTTAATTGTAGTTTTGTTGTTATTTGATTACAGTATAGTTTTTTATGATGAGTTGTCACTTAAGAAATTGGTAAGAAATCCTTGTAGTGGATGGTAATTTCTAGAGCTGATGTGGCACTCTAGAAATTGTGTCAGAAATTGTATGTAGTGGATGGTTATGATGATTACAAGTAACCTAATGGTATTGATTTGAAACAACGAGGTTCCTTTATTTCTCTTTATTGAAGGTGTATTTTAGATATTTGACGGAAGTCATTTTACTTGGTGTATAAAGTCAAATATTGCAATTTTCATAGGAGGGAGTACAGGGGGGGGGAAAACATGAACGAGAAGCAAAATATTACCGGCCTACGCTCCATCTCATAGGTGGGAAGAATAGACATTGGAGTTATACCCTTGACGATTGCAGCCAGTTTCCATGCAAGGTTATGAGCATCTTGAATGCCAGTATTCATACCTACAACAATCAAAAGCTTTTCGGTTGATATTTGCAACGGTACTAAACGAATGTATCTATTAGAAAACACTACAAAGTAGAGAGTACCCAAGCAGAGTCGATTTACATAGCCTTAAAGAAGATGAAATATTTATAGTTTCTGATTTAAATGTGTTCTTAGACGGCTTACATCAACGATGCAAGAGATATCTCCGATATTTTCAAAAGTAACTTTTACGTACCAAAACCACCAGCTGGAGGAAACCGATGAGCAGCATCACCAGCAAGTATTATTCGGTCCTCACATGCAAGATACTTCTCGGCAACTTCAGCATGCATCACCCATGGCTTTACATCTACCACATTAACGTCTGCCAGCTCTCGCCCTACCAATTTGAAGATTAACCTCTTACATGTCTACAAGCAGTTGAAAAAACTTCAGCAAAGAATTTACATGCTCAAGAAAACCAACATTGGAGCTTCTTGCAGTTTTCTTAAGATTAGATGGGCAAAATTGCTATTCTCCAAGTTTCAGGAATTTACATGCTTTCACAAATGAAGCCTCTTTAGAGTAAATTGTAATGCCATGTGGTTTGTTGTTTTTCTTGGTTTATTGCAAGAAAAGCTCTGTGGTATGCAAAAGTGCTTGGTTTTGGTCCCTCTCACTAACGGAAGTTAAATTCCATCCGTTAATTCCCTCATGTGCCTTGCAATTGGAGGGTAAAGTAGTCAATTTATCTCTGAAATAGGAGGGTAAATTAAAAAAATATTTCAGTAATGTCGTTGTCATCTTATGTTTCAGAGATAAACTATTTTACCCTCATTTGCAAGGCACATGGGGGAGTTAACGGATGAAATTTAACTTCAGTTGGAGGGAGGGACCAAGACCAAGCACTTTTGCACACTATGAGGATTTTTTGCAATATAAATTTTGTAAGGACCAAAAACAACAAACCACATAGACCAAAACTGCAATTTACTGGCCTCTTTATATCATGTAATGATAAAAGATTATATAAAGAAAAGAAAACTACCTCAGATGTGAAATCCTCAAATTTATGCTGTGGTGGATAGAACGGTATCTGTAAAATAGTATCACAGAAATAAATATCATGTTTCCCCATGGTTGCATTTAACTATGATAACTTAAAAAGAGGGAAAAAATTAAGAAAAAGAACTCAATTTGCCAGGACCTGCAATACAAATTCTCCTTGATTCAAATCATGAGCAACGAGAACCCCAATGGCCTCGGGATTGAAAATAAAAAATAGCATGCCGGGTTTCTCATGCATCAAGTACTGCCCGAGCTCGTGGCTAAGAAAATGGACGCTAACGAGCTTTTGCAAGTCTTTTTCACCTCTCATTTCTATCCCAATGAGATTTCTCACTGTACTTCCCGCACCATCTGCACCAACTAGAAAACTACACGGAATCTGTTTCTTTATGTGTTTCCCTTCCTTCACAAAAGATGTCGTCACGTTAATAAAGTTATCATTTGTTTCAACTGATACACAATTGTGTCCCATCAGTATCTCCCTTTCCCCCAGGGGTCGATGATCCAACCCCTCGTCACTACAAATAGTAAATCCGATAGATTCAAGTTGCTTGAGTAACAGATGGTTTAGTTTGTATTGTGAGAAATGTGCCACAGATACCGGACTGACAATCTGGTCAAAATCTGCATATAGAAGAACAATCAATCACTATATCTCATGTAATCTAGAACAATTGGCTGCTATATTACTGAGACTATTATTTCAGTCACTCTATTTCGTGTCACAATCACTTGTTGCACATGAAACATCGTCATTTCACCAGTTTATCCTTATCAGAAATGATTTTTGCTATATTATGACTCATATAAGATAAAATGTGTCAGAAATTGTTATGTAGCCAAAAGTAGAACTTTTAGAGCATCTTCAACAGCTATGCTATACTTCCAAAATTGAGTATCAAAAGTCAAAATTACTTCCAACTCTAACTTCTATTCTATTTTAGAGATTATAACATTGATTATTTTATTAAAATAATCAATATCTTAATTAAAAATATTATTATTTCTCTTTCTTAAATAGTAAGTTTTAGATATTTCTCCAAATTTGTAGATTTGTATCTTCTCTCTCTTCTTTTCTCTATTTTAGCATACAATATAGCATAGCTATTGCAGACAACAAAATCCCAAAAACCACCAAAAATTCTATTTTAGCATAGTTGTTGGAGATGCTCTTGGGTAAAAGGCTAATCAAATGTGAGACACAATGGGGAAATAAACAATGAGTTTAAGTCACCAAAAACTTGTTTTATAAGAATAGGGTGCTCTTCACACCTCCATGATCAACAACCAGGCAAGAATTGTCATCACACTTAATCAATAAATATGTAACAGAGTAGTTTTGGTGGGGTCAAATTACCAAGCTTACAACTATGTTAAAAAACGACTTTTTTAACATAGATTTATACGCAACATTCCAATTGTTAGCTAATTTATGCATTTTAGGAGGTAGACACAATTGTTAAATTGATTTTAGGAGATAGAATTGTTTGGTAAGCCCTACCTTCCGTTTGCATATGATCTACAGAGCCTATAGTAGAACCAGTCAGTGACGTGCAGTATATGAACTTCCTCCAAAGTTCTACAGGTGGTTGAAACCGTTGAATCTCCTCCGCTAAGCCATCTAATTTCCGAAACACCTGACAAGTAATTCTACATCAAAACAAAGGAAACAAGTTTACTGATGCTTCAACTTCTTATTCATTTCACTGCTTCATCAGCATAAGCTACAAACCTCCATAGACCTATTGTTGATAAAATGTGCTTGTGGATGTTTCGAGAAGGTCGTGCTTTTCTCCAAAACTGCACACTTGACACCTACCAGAAGGTCAACCATGTTCAGAAAAGAATTTGCAATAAAAGACTTGAACTCAGGACCTCACTTATAAGAAGCAGTGAACTAACCAACTAATCAATGATGATTTGTTAAAAAAAGTATACATGTATTTATTTCTTATGGTCAAGTGGTGTCACCAATTGAGAAAAAATAGGTCCATCTCTGGCTATGAGAGTGTGAGTGTGTGTGTGTGTGTGTGTGTGTGTGTGATTGTTTATTTTTCTAAGTCTAGGTTATCGACAACCAGAAAAAGGATGTATGGAGTATCAGCAATATGATCACTGAATAATAACTTGGAATCCTGAATTCCCATTATACCGATGAAAGAAACAAACATCATCAAATAGCTGCAATCTCCCTCTTACAATTCAAAAAATCTTCCATACTTAAACTGAGCTACTTCGAATATTCTTTGCACCAAAAAATATTCGAAGTTATATACAAATAGCAAACATTTTCTATCAACCAGAACAATGTCAGTCAATTACACCAGGATGAGGCTAATAAGAGCACTTGCGACCTGTAGTTTTAAGAAGCCTTTATACCTACTACCTGAACGTTTAAAATCCCATTCAACAATAACAAATAAAGGAACATTGAGACAAAACTCAATGCGATCAACATTTTCTATCAATTAGGTCATTTAAACTCCCTCAAAAACGAAATCGCTTCATTTGATTGGGACTGAAGGAGTAACAACCACGAATCAAAACGGAAATCGATCAAAATATTAGCTCATTAACATCAAAACACTTGAAATTCAAATAAGTTACTACAGATAAGAATTATAGTCTCCAATCTCCATATTCCAGCATATAACTATGAGCACAATTCACAACACGCAATATGTGAAGTCGGAAGAACTTTCATAAATCAAACGATTCTCTAAATCAACAAGAATACATATGATAAATACAGTAATTTCAATACATGATTGCTGCAGAAGACGTACCTAATTTGGTTAGAAGAACCGATAGAACAAGTCCAACTGGACCAGCACCGACGATCAAAACTGGCAAAATCGAATCGTTCTTCAAGTGATCTGATGATGATTCTCTCTTCTGTATACTACAATCAAATGACACTTTTCTGTGATGAATTCTATTGTTCATATGAACAAATGTGTTGAATCTCCTTCTTGTGATTCCTCCTAAAACCCCCATTGGAGAACCACAGACGAAAGGGTTTAGAAACACCACGCCATATGAGAGCTCTATTTTGCTTTTGTTTTGCTTTGAATTTTGATATTGAAATGGTCCCTATACTTATGATAAAAAGACATTAAAGAGCCTTATCTTTTGAGTAAAGTTTAATTTCAGCCCTTAAAGTTAGTAAAATGTCTTAAAATGGACTTACCTTTAATAAATCCATATGGGTGCGTTTGGTATGCTGCTGAACATGACAGAACAGACAATAAAAGAGAACACAGTTCCATGTTTGGCAAAACTTTTATGTGGAAGTGGAACAGACATGAACATAGTGGAACAAAGGTGGAACAAATATGGGTGAGCACGGTTCGGTTCGGTTCGGTTTTGGGTCGGAACCGAACCGANTATATTTCTTTCCTTCCATTTTTCAACTTGACAATTTTCATTTAATTTGTTGAAAAATTATGTTTAGTTGTTTACATTTTAAAAAAGCAATTTATTGAATATAAAATAAAAACATATAAGATTGAGATTGAGACTTGAAAGTTGAAAGCATTTAGAAGTCTATAAAATTGAAAATTAAACACTACATAAGACATAAATATATGACATTTAAATAATAGCAAATATGAGGAGTGAGGCAGAAAGTTTTATGGATAAAACTAACAAAAAGTTGA